>CM057085.1:36102500-36312500 GCA_029959045.1 Taenioides sp. WSHXM2023
AGATACTATTTTTTTTCAAGTGTCTTATACGTCAAATTTGAAATAAAAAAAAATACATTTATTTCAAAACATTTATTCATTTATTACATCTGATGACAAAACATTAAAATACAGTCCTTGTTTAGCAGTCACACCCAAACAAACTGCTTATTATATTTGGTACAAACATAGCGTGACATTATTACCCATTTCATGATCTACAAAGACCTCCGATATGTTTCACCGTGACAAAATTAAGATAAAATCACAGAAGATGAGGCAGCTTCAGTAGTAATGTTGAAAAAAATTAAGATGTTTAAAAACGATGTAGTGTTGACAACGAGGCTGGTGGTAGGGCCCTCTTTGGGGTTAGTGCAAAGTATATTAAGTACATTAGACACTGAATACTACTCAAGTATTTTTTTCTAACTTCCCAGTCCATTTTTTTTAATCATAAATAGTTGGTAACTTGTATTGTTCGTGCAGTTTTTGTTCAAGATACACTACATATGACGAGGCAAATGAAGTCTAGCTGCAGTGGGAGTGGGAAAGTTGGTACAATGACAAATAAAAGTTCTTGCAAAAAATAATTAAGATCCACAATCAAATTAAGTTGTGTCAGCTATAAAAATAATTTAAGTGTTTATCACTATCAAATATATTTTAAGTGCGTTTTATACCTTTTAATTAGGCAGTTTGACAGCTTTTATGGGAATGCATGTTAATAAAAACTGTTTGAGAAAAATGGGTGCAAAATGTAACTTTTCTGCTGGCCTCCATGGAAGTTGCTTTGCCTGGAATGTTCCACAGTATGACATTAAACTCATCTATACCTCCTGGCCAAGTTACAGATCAGATCTATTGTTTGCATGGTTTTCCAAGGTATTTGTGAACAACAAAAACACATGTAATTGAATTAATTTAATGCCATACCATCACTCTGTGGAACATTTCGTTCAAAGCAATAATATCTCCATGGAGACAAGCATGTGGCGGACCTCCACCAGAAAAGTTACATAGTGCACCTTTAAGACGAGAAAACTGAATCTATTGCACTGACTTTTGATTGTCTACTGTTGTATGTAAATCGTTGTACACAGACCAGCTTTTCCAATAGGAGAAAGTCATTCCCGATGTGCTGGTTTCTTCATACCTCAGAATATTCCGGCCTCCGTGAGCATGGTGGCCGTCTCGAGCATGAGAGCTTTGACATAAACCCGTACAGTGTAGAACATGGTGACAAAGTCCTGTGTGCTGAACAGAGTGTCTGCCAGAGCGAAGCCCAGTGTGGAGGGGATGAAGCCACGGCCGTACTCCACCATCCACGTGCCGGCGCTCCACTGCACAGAGGTGGCCTCTCCCACATGGTGCACTATGAAGTCACCTGGGTACACAAGTGCATGAATTATATCTTCAAAAGGTTATTTGTTCAAAGTGGTTTTGAACACTGAATTACAAAAACATAACCTGAATCATCAAAGCTATATTTACGGTCTTGAATCTGTCAAACTCAGTGTGTTCTCCACAACAGAGTTTCTCCTGGGGTGATACTATGCTCAGGATATAGTTATACAAATACGCTTTAGTTCTCTACAAGTTTGCCACATCCACAACTGGATCAGTTTTAAATAAAACTATACACACTACAATAGCTGAAGCCATTGTGAGTGTGTGTTGATGAAGTCCCTGAAATGAATATCTCCTTACCTCTCAGAACTCATCCAGCCCCACCGTCCCTCTCGCTGCCTCCGATCAGCCGACTCCAACCTTCTCACTACCACAATAAAATCAAAGTACCAAAGGACCTTGGGCGACCGAGCCTTTGCCATGGCCACTCCCACTCACAGACTCACTAAACACCTTCAAAAAACTGCTCAAAACACACCTTTTCCTCACAGCCTACAGACCCTCCACATGACCTCCTCCTCCTCATTACCGTTTTATCCATCCCAAAGCGCTATATAAAACCGATGTTATAAATAAGATTAATTTTTAGAAATAAATAAGATTAATTTTTGATATTTAACTTTGTGCCAGTTTTTGTTTCATGATGGTAAGCCCAGTAATTACAGAAATATTAACCATAAACCAGCTCAACAAATCTGCAGTCTAACAGTTCCACATCCAGCTCTATATTCGACTATAGGCGTTGTAAAATGTTGACATCACGTGAACGCAACCTATTGATCCACAGCTTTAAATCCACGCAGCAGAACACAACCACTTACCGGGGTAGTAGACTTCACTCTTGGTGGTTCCCTCCTTCCACTGCCTGAATGTTCCAGAGATCACCGTGTCAGAGATCTCCGCCCAGTAACGCCCTAGAAAATCACACACAAAAACTTGAATTCATCTGTAAAATGAGGAAACGACGCCACCGCCACTTCTATATCGTCCCATACCCGAGTGTCCCCCTGTGTCCACTGCTGTGCCGAACAGCAGCAGGTACTCTGTGAGGGAGGCGTGCAGCAGACACATGGACCCCATCCAGCCGCCCGCGTTCACAAACACCCACTGTAAGTCCTCGTCAGGCAGGATGTGGCCTGGGTATCTGCAATACACATGGTGACAACGTTGTATTTTCGAGAATCGATTGTTATAGAGCAGCATAGACACCATAAGGTATCTAGGTATTAGAGAAAAAGGTCATTTTAACACTTTAAAACAACTAAGCCAAGATTCACGTGGGAAAAATCAATACATTAAACATCCCCACAAACAGAGCTTACTTACATTCTCACTCAACTTTTCAAGCAACTTTGGAAATGTAAATGTAGAGTGACAAGTGTAAACAGGACAGTGTCAATATGACAAAGAACTGTACAAACAAGCAACTCAATAACCTACTGCTCGGGACAATGTGAAAAACTGAACAGGTTCTGACTGTGTGACTTCTTTGTCTGTGCTTAATCTAAGTCACTGTGATGTAGACGATGCACCAGTTATGTATGGGATATCTGTTCTGTTCTGATCGAAATCCACAGTCCTTTTCGTATGTGCAGCTGTGTTTAATATGTCTGATATGTCCAATAGGTGTGGTCAAGATTGACAAAAATGAATATTTAAGTATTTTTGGAGTTCAAGAGAAATGGGCTAAAACAAATCTTGAAATGAGTGCAGATAAAGTGACCCACAAAAGCGTAGGAATATCTCTTTGTACCCTATATGCAATCTAAGTTATAATGCAGTTTCCTCATCCAAAACATACTTGTAGTTGTGTTTTGTTTTCATTCACATTTTTAAACACACAAACCCTGCATATTTAGGCCGAGTTCTTTTCTCAAACAGAAAACACTCTGTTCCACCTTGTGATGTCATCTGATATTACAGAAAGTGCTCCACTGTGTTTTTAAATTCCATGCACCTTCACTAGGATCATTTGGATGATTTCAGTCCTGGAACTGTCCACCTCTATTGAGCAAAAGATAAAAGATAGCTGTTAACATGAAAACTGCAGCTTCTTGGAAAAGAGCATTTTGAGCTTTGGAGATGTAGACAGCTTAATAATAATAATTGGATTACTCAGACATGTGTGGATGAAGCAAAACACAACTCCAGGTATGTTTTTGAGGAGGGATCAACATTATAACATGCCTTAAAGCTCACAATTTTGAGTAATATAGGACCTTGAATTGGTTCTTTTTGCAGCATTTACATATTTCTTTATCAACATTATACTTGTAACTTGATATTCATTTTGAATGTCTCCAAAACAACAAAAATCTAATATCCACCTCGAGCATCCAATGAAAAGTACAATCAGATCCTTGTGGAGATGACCTTTGGCACACTTTACTGATTAGAACCCACATAAAACCTTACCACTGACTTTTGAGTGACCATTTACTCTCAAGTGACGAGTGAATGACGAGTTTAAAAACGTATAGCCCTTACTTTACACTTCTGAATGAATGATCAGTAAGTTTAAAGTACCTTTTCCTTAGCTCCACCACCACTTTGGAAAAGGCCTGCTCATGATCCTGACCTAAAAACACACGTATGGACACGTGAATTAATGCAACAGGCGATTCACTGCAGATTTATGCAAAAATGCTTATTAAAAATGTCAATATTGGTTATAAAGTTTCATGCTCCATTGCAATGCTCACCTGCGTACTGCTTGGCTAATTTGGCAATGTCTTCCTTGTTAAAAACGTGCTCCTTGGTCGCCAGCCAGTACTTTATTAGAAGCACGGATACTGCGAGTACCGAGAGGAGAACCAACAGCTTTAGGAGCGATCTGAGCACGGACATGATACAAACTAGACGCACACACGGCACAGGGAAAGAAAAGAGGCAGTTACATGTGGACACGGGGAACCTGCAGCGCTACAAACACGCCACCAGCCGAAAGCTCCACTGACAGAGGCTATGTGGTCACGTGGGGGCGGGATAACACAAACCGGCCAATCACAAGACGAGAAATCGAAAAGAGGCGGGGATTAAGCGGAGTTGCCAGACAATTTAACAAATCTAAGGATTTGGATATTTATTTTAAGGAATTTTAAATTAAATAAATAAAAAGCAAAGTGTATACCAATTTTATCTTAATATAATGTATATTCACTTTGAAATTCTGAAAATTCAGGTTAGTTATTGCGATTTACGAGCTTTGCTAATTTTATTTAGGAATGCGGATTTATCTAATCTGGCATCCGTGTTTATCCGCCCAAAACAGGAAGCTAGTGCAAAAATGGCATGAGAAGTGCTGTTGTCAAATTCAAATTGGATTAAAATACAAGTTAGGTGGTACAGCAGTAGTATTTTATAATAAATCCTGTATATTTTTAAGGGAGGTAACACTATGAGCAATCTAGAGGAGTTTGACCCTAAAGGTAAGGATTGTTGTTGTAAAGATTATGTGAAAACTTAAAGCTAGGACTGAAGTATGAAGTACATATTAGATATATGCCTTTTGTTTATATTATTGTTAATCATAATTTATTTTGTTTTAATCATAGCCTTATCTATTCAATTCAAGAATTAGACATATATGACAGGGTAGGCTACTCATTCACTAGTTAGCATAATTGCATTAAGATTTAACAAAAAACCTAGTTTTCCCTAATTGGACAAATCCTTAACTTTATAATTTTACTATTTTACATGGAGAGTATATATGACAAATGTAAAGGTGATACCATGATTTTTACCTAGCAACCATACTGATAACAAGCTCATCTAATTTACACAACAACTGATTAGTTTAATAAAAATAAAAGACAACACCTCCTTGTGTGTAAATTGTCCCTGCATTTTAGATGGAATTTTCCATGTTAATAACCTGAAAAGTATTACTTTTTTGTACTTTTCTTTTCAACTTTTTTTTCCCCGACAACTGCATCTGATATAAGACTATGATAAATATTTACCACAAGTACTATTTCACCAAACCAAGTCAGAATTAGAAAAACAAATTCTAAAACTAATAATTTTTGCAACCCTTAGAAAAAAAAACGAGTAGTGGTTTAATAAAGAAATACTGTTGCTAAAATGTATTTGGTTCTTAAAAAACACCATTATATCACAGAGTATCATGTGCAATACATCAATTATTGCATGTATCGCCATACCATGATAATATTGTATCATGTAATCGTATCAAATGGTGATGGACCCTGTTATTCCCAGCCCTACTTCAAACTGCTTAGACTGTTACTTTCTGTGAATACATGTAATCCATTTGTAAGGCCCACTCCATATGAATCTCCGTACAGAGCACCAGCACCTGCGGTACAACCCCCTGAGGGACAGCTGGGTGCTCGTGTCAGCCCACCGCATGAAGAGACCCTGGGCTGGTCAGGTGGAGAAGCCCCCCGAGGAGCACATCCCCAGATACGACCCCCACAACCCCCTGTGCCCTGGCAACACGCGCGCAAACGGAGAGGTAACCAGTGACAAAAACTAGAGCTGGGGCAATATGACAAAAACTATTCCATTCTTCATATTTATCAATCAAACTTTTCAATTTACTTTTCTTTGGTCATATTGTGAACAAATACAAATGGGTCTCAACATTAATTTCCTGAACAATAAAGCGCTTTAATAGTAACACCAAAAATAGTTTCGTTCAAAGACTGAATTCTGCTCAAACCACATGCTTTTACTGAAGATTATTTGCTGTGAATTTCTCAGTTAAAAATAAAAGGACCCAAGTTGATTGTTACATATATATAACCTGTAAAAGCTGGTTATATATATCCATCTTAATGCAGCTTAATGCATTTTAAACTGGTGTGCCATAGGTTTCGTCTAAGGGTGGGGTTGGTGGAATGGAGGTTGGGGTATATATATATGTAAAAAAAAAATAAAAAAAAATAAAAAAAACTATACCCTTTTTCTGTATACTGCTTAGTCTAAATAACTTGACCCCATAAATAAAAAAAGTCCCAAGTTGATCTTTGATGATTTGAAATAACAGAATCTTGATCTAGATTAAAATTCGATTAGCTGCACCACCCCATTCTAAATACACAGATAGCACACTTGCCTGCTTTAATTATTTTTATTATTATTTAATCTTCATCTTTTCTGTGTCCAGGTGAATCCAGACTATGATAGCACTTTTGTTTTTCCCAATGATTTTCCAGCTCTTCAGCCCGACGCTCCAAGTCCTGGTAAGGCAGGTTTTTACATATGTACAAATAGAAAAAAAGATTCACTTTAAATAAATTATCATTTCTTCTGTTTCAGGCACTGATCAGCATCCTCTGTTCCAATCTCGATCTGCTCGGGGTGTGTGGTAAGAATATGTTTTGGTTTAGAACAACATGCTTGTAAATGTTTTTAAATACATGTTACAGTATAATACAGCATTATAGGCTGAACAGACTATGACTTCTTTGACAATACTATGTTTGCAGGCGTCCAAAATTAGTAAAATGAAAGTTCATTACACTTCCTGACCAGAAGATGGAGATCTTGCTCCACCAATGGGTTATAGATACAATACTAAAGTCTTTCTGAGCTTAAAACCCTTAAAAAATGCATTAAAACCTTGGAACAAAACAACTTGCAGTTTGCATGTAAATGTAAAATATAAATAAACCATAATACTTACTAAAATTCCCAGTGATAAACTTTATGTACACTCAAGGAAAAAAGAAACGCAACACTCAGTTTTGAGAGTTTTGGGGGGGCAGAATAATTTTATTTTTGAGATCCGCCAGTTTTATATGAACCCTACATCCATTTCTAATCCTCAAGCCAACTTTTTCGGCGTTTACACATTTTCGAGTCCAATAACACAACCAAACAATAGAGCACCCCCCAAACCAAAAGTGACAGGAATGACGATTATAGATGGTTCTGGCCGACACTGGCCTGTGGTGTGTCCCAATGGTCTCGGCTGCGGACCTGGTGGCTGGTAGAGGAACCAGTGGCGTGGTATCGCTCAGCGAGACGAGTAATGGTAGTAATGGTAGAGCGGTGGACTCCAAACACCCTGGCAACAGCAAGACAACCCCGTCCAGCTTGGAGCATGCCAATAGCTCGATCTCTCTCTGGTTGCGACAATTGTGGCATCGTGAATAAGTGTGGTTTTGGCTTCATTCTGGTGCCCTTTTATAGAGAAGGCTTGAGCACAGTTAACCAGTGGTAAAACTCAACTCTGAGTTTCAAACATGAGTTTGTGTGCATAAACAATCCTGTAATGCACTCTTTATTGTCCTCACAATCAGTCAAGCGGAACCAAGAAATCTGTTCACCTGTCTTCAGCCTAATTTGGAGTGACATCATGATGCTAAGCCATTTTTCCAAATGCACCCGTATTTCTTAGGAATTTTTGAAAATTAAAATGTTGCGTTTCTTTTTTCCTTGAGTGTACATTAATGATTTTCAGGACATCTAGTTTGTGACACAGTTGTTACACTAAAGACAAAAAGCACATTTTGGATTCCATGTTCAATGTAATCCAAAGTGAGCACTGTTGCCATAGCAATTATCAATTCAAAACAATATATTTTATCTTCTGAATTGTTTAAAATACTCAATGTATGTACATGTTTTAAACGATAAACCTTTACAACATTTCAAATAATTAATGTTAAGTAAACTAGCTCTTCACCACTGCACTGTTTATTTCTATGGTTAAAAACACAAAAATCTCTCTAAATCCACTGCCTTCACCTCATATAAATGTGCTTGTGGCTTGTACTTAAAGTTTAAAGACACTCTCCAGCAGTATGGCATTGTGGGAATGCTAGTGCGACTCTCCCTGACAGCACTGTTACACAATGAATGACTAATAGATCAAATCCAAACACTGAGCTTTTGAAAACAACAGTGTATGCAAAGATATGGGTCAATTAACACATCCACCAGTGTTATAATAATACTGACGCACAAACCAATTATTTTGTTTTATTAAGGTACCTGATTTTCACAACATGAAAAGCAGAATTAGAACATTTCAAAGGGTTTGATATTCCTCACTTACCTTATGCATTCTGAACATCCTAAAAGCAACTAGCGAGCTATCTGCGCACTTCCTGATTCTCGGACAATATAACGCTTTATAATTAGATGCAGACAGTACACAATGCTTGCTTGTTTTGACCTCAAGAGCTGCTTATACGTATAGTGCCGTCACATTACCAAAATTTCAAACTTTCAAACGATACCAAGAAAATACTCGATACTCAGTACAGATTCTGATACCATGATGATAATAAAAACACTCTTTACTAAGACAAGAGAATTTCAACATTAAGTCATAGTGCTTTCTTGTATATTACCATGCCGTCTTATATCTGTGTAATTCCTCAGTGGTGCAGGTAGGTTCCACAGTGGTCCATGGGCGTATACTCGTCTATGTGCTCTTGTACTTGTTCTGATTCAGCTCAAGATCATTCTAAAGCTTTTCAGGAAAGGTTCATTTCTGTCCTCTGAATGTGACATTTTTGCCTCGATACCTGCGCAAATAAGTATCTAATTTCGATACTAATTTTAGTATCAGTTAGTGTTTGATTTTTGATACTTTTGACAACCCTAATCTATACTGGGGAAAGACAAATTTTGCTCAAATATTTGAAGAAAAAAAAAAATCAAGTACAGGCCCTTTAATTGATGAGGTATTTGTGTTTGTTTACAGTATATTGTTAGCCTACACGGTCTGGGGGGACATTTTGGTGAGGAGTGCGTGCTGTCTCTTGCCTGCAGTGACATTCATGCAGCCAATTAGAGGACAAACAAAAGGGAAGTGGGATTTTTAGGCAGACTCTCCAGAGATTTGAGCTGAGAAATTCGAAATGACGAGCTGTTGCCGCTGTTGCTTGGCCCTTTTCTGTCTGCTATCAGGAACAATGGTTGGAAACACTTGATTTCATTTCCAGAATAGCTTAGTGGAAAATTATTCACGTTGTTTAAGCTTTCTACCATGTTATAACTTTGTTCCCTCACCAGAAACATGCCTGAAGAGGTTTGAGATGTCACACATTCATGTTTCACTGATTTAGCGATCTCTCACGAGCCCTATTCGAACCCTTCATGACAGTTCTCCATAAATATACAAAAACGTGATACGAAACTGTACACAGCAACTTGACAGACCTGATGCGATGTGCAGTAGTTTCATTAACAGGATGCACGCTGATTTTGTTGTGATAAGGCTCTGAAGGGGGAGTGACAAAGGGAGGGGAGAGTCAGAGCTTATAAAATGTGCCGTATTGGCCAATATAACGTTTTCAGAACTATGATGATCTAAACATGTTATGTGTCAGTAGTTAACAGCCCATAGAAGTAAAATACCTCCTCTTTAAAGTCAGACAAGCATAGAATTTAAGCATTTTTCAATACAAGATTGTAGGTCCAAGGTATATTTATAACAAGACATCCTCTTTCAAAGCTACAACAGATTTTAAAAAGCAACAAAAGTGCATGTAAAAGTAATACGCTGTAGGCACCTCATAAATTTGAATTAGCAGCAAAAATACATCTAATAATATGAGCTGTGAATCAAGCTTTAATAACAGCAGCCCTGAAGTGGGAAAGATGAGCCTCAAACTCCACATCTCCCACATTCTAACCCAAGATTTACCTAATGACCTATGACCTAATGACCTCCACTTAATCACCCAGGCTGAACTTTAGCCATTTAAGTTAATATACCGGGAAAACACTTGGACTCTGGAGTGTTTGATTTCAATTTTATTTATTTATTTTTTTTTCAGTACAGTAACAGTAAAGTAAATAAATAAACAAATAAAATAAATGTAACTGTTTTATTATTAATAATAATAATAATAATAATAATAATAATAATAATAATAATAATAATAATAATAATAATAATAATAGTAAAAAAAAAAAGGCAAGATTTTTTTTTTTATTTATTTTTTTTTTTTGTGGGGAGCCGTTGGTGGGAAAAAAAAAAAAAATGGAACCCAAATGAGGTGCCTTTTTTCTTCTTTTTTTTTTTTTTTCTGGCCGCTCAGGGCTTCCGTAGTTCATAACTCACATGCATTCTTATTTGATATGGAGGTCTATCTGCCCACCCACTCCAGAAGTCATGGTATCTGACTAAAACAAACTTTTGCTGTGGGTGTTATTTGTGGTAGTTGCACATACACATATGCAGGCTTACAAAAGCCAATGTTTGGACAATGTTAGCTGTTTTTGGAATTACAGGATTGTCAAAAGTATTGATACCAAAAGTTAGTTGCGATTTTGAAAAAAAATCAACACATAAATAGACAAAGACCACATGCTATAATTAAAAAACAAAAAAACAAAAAAAATCAAATTACAGTTTATTGTCTGACACGTTTTTCATCATTATTGCAGTTTTGAAATTGGTATTGAGTATTTTCCTTAGTGTCAAAATTGAGATTGAAATTATAACATAGTGACAATACTATTTGGAAAACTATATTAACAAAAAAGCTGCTTATTTCTACATAATTTGGTCTGGGAACCAAACAGAGGTCCTTCTTGACGTTCGAGTGCTGTTTGTTTGAATTGTTTGAATTATGAACTTCTGTGACTCATTATAGATACAAATTTAGAATAGTTTTTTGAGGATAATTCTGCTTTATGGTTATTATCGTCTATATTTATTTCAGGAATATATCGCACTTCAAAATGTGTTACTGTGACAGACCTGGCCCATTCAAATTGTGATTTAGATTTTACTGTGATTAATCATGCAGCTATTATAATTGGAATCTAACATTTGTGGCAAACTAAGGCCTTGACTCAAACATATCAGTAGCACTTAACTTTTCAACACAATGTCGCACTAATGGGATGGAAATGGGGTCCACCACCTGCTTGTTTCCATGGGGATGTTATATTCTTCTCCAGCTGCTTTGTTAACTTAAGTGCGACTGACGTATCCCTCTTTTTCATCTCTTTCCCAGCAAGGTCATGTGTTTCCATCCATGGTCCGACATCACTCTCCCGCTCATGAAAAAGGAGGAGGTCGTCAAGGTGATCGATAAGTGGGCGGAGCTAATACAAGAACTGGGAGCCACCTACCCTTGGGTCCAGGTAACCTCGTTTGTTATAATTGTACTCAATAGATTTTCGCAACAATACAATCTTCAAATCCAGGTTCACTGTGGTAATTATGGGCTAGAGTCGTGTTTTAACTATGCCTATGGGCAGATTCAGCACTACAGCAGAATGAGCAGGGTATTGATAAGACAGCAAGTCGACAAAGCATTTCATTTTTTCCAATTGATACTTTGCAGTGACATCACGCTGGGGGTGTTTTACATGCATCTCTAAGGGTGTAATGTTTAGGAGGTACCATAATGACACAATGCACACATTAGCAAACACTGCTAAAAAAAAAAAAAAAAGGCTTGTGATCGTCTGAAAACTCGAGAAAAATGGATACGAAATGGATTTTTATGGTCCTATTCAGGCATTTGATTTCTTAAGAGCACAAATCAGCTGCAAAGTCAAAACAACATCGTAAAAGTTCCAGTATTTTTTTTATTTTATTTGTTAGGACTATTTACTTCCTTAGCTTTGGAGAACAGCCAAAGTGAATAAAACGTATTAATTTCAGTGAAAGGTGTTGAAACGGATTTTTACTGTCTTAAAATGTGAAAAACAGAACTTTCAGACTTTTACCATCACAGTAATGCTAACAACAACTAGCATGCCAACCACACACTTCCTGATTCTCTAACAAAAAGCTTTATATTTACATGCAGACAGGAGAACACAGCAAACTTATTTGGACGTCAAGAGCTGCTTGTAGAATATATCTACTCAAATACATGGAAAACTAAATCTGGTGCAGGACCTTTAATTGAAAATAAAAACAAATAGTGACTGATGATACTAAACTATAAAGAGAAAGTATGATACTGTCTCTAATTTGCCATTTGAAAGTAAAAAGTTCTTCAGCACCAAAGACAGCTCCACTTGTAACTGTGCTCTAACAATACCCACTTTAGAGACCTTGTTCAATTTGACCCATTTAATGAATCTTTTAGTGTGCCGTGCTGTGCCTAACTGTGAACAGGCACTTTGGCAGTCATTAAGTGACCTTTGCTGGAAATACTTAGTGATTTTCAAAGTAGAAGTGCCAACACCACTCTCTGAAAGGATTGTGCTACTAAGAGGTGTTATAAAAAGCTGTGAAGAAAGACTGCTTTTAAGGAACACTGGATTCAGTTTGTAATTTTCTTTAACAAAAACAAGGCGCACGTATAGGGAAATGTTGTCAGGCCACGCAAACCTGACCTCAAGCTCTTGGAACAGTTACTTAGCAGATTTGCCAAACATTTGTGCACCAGATGTATGCCTCTCAGCACCTTATTTATTTTTTATGTATTCATTTTTTTATTTTTGTTTTTTGTTCTGAATACAGTTTGGTTGCCTGCTCTTGTGGCTGACTGGCTGGCACACTGAGCAGTTTTGTTTATGTCACATTCTGAAAACATCTATTATGCAAAATTGACTTTTCAGAGCTTTTATAGTTGTTCCCCTTCTCATTTACCCTCTTGAAGTTGTATTTGGAGTGACTTGTGCATGTTTGAGCAAACTTTAATCACGTATTTTCAAGATGCCATGTCAATCAACCCCTGTTTTCACTACCACTGACCATCTCATCTAATCTCTCTACTTACTCCAATCTCGTAGGATTTGTCAGCGCTGCCTAGTCATTTGGATATCCGTCTATTTATCAGAGTAGCCGACTCTTTGTTGTGATGTTTGCAGCGACGTCTGCTCCCATTGGGCATCGTAGTTTTTTAAAGCAGATGTCAGCGGACTCATTTTTTTTAATAAGCCATTTTAGATGAATAATGTGTTTCAAAATATGAACCTTATAACATAATGATCCACGGGTGTAGTCGATTATAACTATACTGCTCAAATGAAAAATGAAAAGAACACTTTGAGAACACATCAGATCTCAGTGTGAAAAAATATGCTGGATATGTATACAAATATAGACAGGACAATGTCTTAAGAACAAAAGGATGCAACCTCTTAATGGAAATAAAATTTTCCACATACAGAGGGCTTAATTTTATAGACTCCCTGAACATCAAAGTGAAATAACGATGAGACAGGCTGGTCCATTTTGCCAACACTTAATTTCTGTAACTCAAAATGCTTCTCAGTCTCTTGTATGGTGCCCATGTGCTTGTCTGCATGTTTGACAACATCTTGGCATGCTCCTAATGAGACGACGGATGGTGTCTTGTGGGATATCTTCCCAGATCTGTGTAAGGGCATCACTGAGCTCCTGTAGAGTCTGAGGAGGAACCTGGCGGCGTCTAATGGACCCAAACATAATGTCCCAGAGGAGTTCTATCGGATTTAAGTCAGGTGATCGTGAGGGAAATTCAGTTGTATCAATCTCTTCATCCTCCAGGTTCTGCCTGCAGACTCTTGCTACATGAGGCCGGGCATTGTCGTGCATCAGGAGGAACCCAGGACCTACTGCACCAGCGTAGGGTCTGACAATGGGTTCAAGGATTTCATCCTGATACCTAATGATGTCGTCTAGCAAATGTCAATTGAGCTCCACGGTGCTGGGCGGTGAGCACTGGGCCCAGTGCAGGACGTGGCACCCTCAAACCACCCTCATGAAATCTGTTTCTGATTGTTTGGGCAGAGACGTTCACACCAGTGGCCTGCTGGAGGCCACTGGTGTGAACTGGTGTAGCTCAACCTGTTCCTCCTTGCACAAAGGAGCAGATATGGGTCCTGCCGAATGGTTAAGGACCTTCTAAGGCCCTGTCCAGCTCTTCTAGAGTAACTGCCTGTCTCCTGAAATCTCCTCCACGTTTTGGAGATTGTGCTGGGAGACACATTAAATTTCCTTGCAACAGCACAGACTGTCCAACTTCTGTGCCATCCTGGAACTTCTGTAGGGTTAAGGAATGGCCTCATACTCCCAGTAGTGATAACCACTGTAGCCAAAACCAGAGCTAGTGGAAAACCAGCTAAAAAGACCAAGAAGGAGAAACTTGAAATGACTCCCACATGCAAAACCAGTCCTGTTTTAGGGGATGTCTCATTGTTTCCACTCTAGTGCACCTGTTGTTCATTTCCATTAAAAGAGATGGCATCCTTTTGTTCCTAAGACATTGCCCTGTCTATGTTTGTACATATAGAATCCAGCTTTTTTTTTCACCTTGAGATCTGATGTATTTTCATAGTATTCCTTTAATTTTTCTGAGCAGTGTATAAAACAGACTCAAGCACAGTATGTGTTCTTTAAAGCCACAGTATGTAAAGTGAAAACATACTTCAGAACACCATCTCTATGGAGAATGTTCTGTAAGTAAGTTAGTAACATATTGTACCTTTAACATAACAAAACTGTTTGGATTAGATCTGAGGTTTGTCTTATCCCTGTATCCATGATGATCCTGCAGGGAGCTAGTTATGCTAACCAGCTATCCAAAAGACTTTTTACACCAACGCAAAAGGCCTTCTACACCAAATGAGAAAGACACACTTTCACAGAATGGCTCAACAATATTATTGCCCCATTACTGATCATACTGGCAAAATTATTCATTTTGATTTGATTTTTAATTTTTTTTTTTTTGTGTGTTTTGTTTTCACGCTAACAAAGGTTCTTGAATAACAATTTTGGCAGATGAAAAAACATTCATGACTGCTGTTGTTCATGACTTTGTTCTCACAATCAATTTCTTACAGTAATGACTTAAGAATTAGAAATGTCATAATATTCCACAAACATTTTTTTCTGTTGTTGTATGCAACCCTAGACTAAAATTAAATTGTCAATATTTTGACTCATAATTCTAAAATAATTTTTCTGCTTTTCTTTCAGATCTTCGAGAACAAGGGTGCCATGATGGGCTGCTCCAACCCACATCCTCACTGTCAGGTACGCACACACATTTTCTATACTTTTTGAGGACATTACATTGGCTCACTTTCACTTCCTAGACACTGATCTTAACCATAAGCAAAGTCACTACTCTCCAAACCTTATTCTGAATTTCTAAACTTTACCTATTTTTTATTATCATATCTGAACTTTAAAGGAACTGTATGTATTCTGCGCTCTTATAGTTTTAAAAAACTACAATCACATCTGCGCCTGGGTTTCCAGTGCCTTAACCTGCAGATTGACTCTAGAGGACACATACAATTTCTCATTCACAGTATATGGTCAGCATATAGCAGCAGAGGCACTGATTAATGATTGGCACGTGCTGAGGAGCATTCAGATCAGAGACTGTCTTTTTAATTTTAAACCAACTGGATTTCAGCATTGAAACTGGCAAACCATAGAAGAGCCTTGTGTGAGCCTCATTCTGTTTTCTGAAAATAAAAAATAAAGTAAAAAAAGGTTTAAAAGTGTTAACCACATGCCAGTGTAAAACAAATGGGTAGGACTCGATAAGTTTTCTAAACTTCAGCCTACTCCTTTTGAGCACCAATTGAAAACAATTGTATATGTACATGTACATATACTGTATCTTTGTGTATTGTAATGTAACATATACAGGCATGTTGCTCAAACAAATAAAAATAAAATAAAATAAAATTTTGGATAATCCTCTTAAAATCCAGATAAACAAATTATAACATAAACAACTTTTCCATCGTGTCCAATGTTTTTGCAATCAAGAATAAATCAGCATTACAATACGCTACGTTAAACATGTCTACCATATATTGACATATATGTTATGTTTCTGGAATTTAAAAATCAGAATCTTACATACAGTTCCTTTAAACCATCTTGTTGACCTAATAATAAAGAGTTTACGTTATGTGGGTCAGATTTTTAGTTCCCACAATGTAATAAATACCCACCCACACACATACTCCACTAGATATATTCAATTTTGTTACATTTTTTACAAATCCGCAAATGCAGAAAATCATTTATACCCCTTCCCGCCCTTTCACACCTTCTTATTCTACTCCACACAATAGCTCCAGTTTGCACGCGAAATCCAACAAAGAAATCAAAACGTGTGAGGAAGGACTTACTTATAATTTTCCAGCTCGGCAAGCCAGAACACAGAGACGGGAGGGCATCCAGGCTTCTTTGTGAATTAGCAGAGCATCAGTGTCACTTTCACACTGGGGGTGCGAATGGCTGTATCGTATTATTATTCTTTGTTGGTTTTTTTGGGGGATATGCAGAATCACACCTCCTAAAGTGCTTTGGCGGTTACTTTCTTTGCTTTGTGCCAGTGCCCAGATTTGCATAATGCATTAATCATCTGTGCAGTAGAGTCAGGAGGACGGTCTGCTTTAGTCCAGCAGGGGGCAGTGTGTGATCAGGAAATGCACTGTGGAGGTTCTTGTGCATAGTCTTTGAGGAGCAATGTTGAGTTAAAAGTGGTGTTTGAATGGATTAATAAAATATAATGTATTTTCATCATTTCAAACCTAAATTGAAAATAAATATGTATTGATTTACTTGTTTATTATATTATTTATTAGTTAGCAGGTTGGAAGAGTATTGATTTCATTAAATATTGTTTTTATTATCATTAAATAAGTCCCATCTAGGTATTTTAGTGTAAACATAATGTTACAGTATTTGATAGTATAGATTAGAGATTGATCGATATGGGTTTTTTCACAGCCGATACAATACTGGTTGTTCAGAATAAGGAGAAACCGATAGCCGATAAGCTCTGCCAATATTTTGGGCCAATATGTAGAAGCGATTTGGATGATTTTGATCAGATTATGTCATTTAAATTTACTACAAACTCCCCCCAAGCCCTTTTTATTACAAAAGAGTTGTGGAGTCACTTTTTGTGCAGTTATCTCTTCGTATTAAAGCTTTGTGTGTATTTTTTAGGCAGCAGATTGGCCAACCGATGTATCAATCTATCTCTAGGACAGATGAACGCTGTTGTTGTGTCCTTGGGCAAGACACTTAACCCACTTCGCCCCCAGTGGCTGCGTCTGCTGGTTTATGAATGTGTATGTGAATGGGTGAGTGGTTCCTTGATGTAAAGTGCCTAGAGGGTAGAAACACACTACATCAATGTGACAGTTTTTTATTTTTTATTCATTTTTACCATCTCCAGATGTTTAGCTTGGTTTCCTCAGGACTACCTTAGCTGGAGGATTGTGTGTATAGTGCCACCTATTTAATATTGTGTAATCTATTATTTTGTTGACCAGATTACATTTTATTTACGATTCTATGTCCAAACTGTTACTCAACATACTACTTGAGTATTATTCTCACTAAATATATAGTTTTACTCATACTTGATTCATTTAATATTTAACAATATAACATGTATTGCATTATTATGACTAATGTAAACAGCACTACAATTTTAGTACTTTTTGGAGAGCTTTTTCAGTTCTGATACTGATTCCGATACTATAGCGTTAAGAATTTGCCGATACCCAAGACTGAAAACAGCGTTTATTTCCTTAAAACAAAAAATAAAATAAGAGAAAACTGATCCAAATGCGATATGTAGCTGTTATTTATCTCTCAAGTAACTACATAGCAGCTTTATTTACATAAAAGTTCAAAGTAAACAGTCTTATTACATTCCTTTTTATGTCCAACTAGGATATTGGCTGACTCGATATTTGGGAGCCAATACCCATTCCAGCAAATTTGTGTTGTGCCGATACCCCTTCTATTTACCTACAATATTCCCTTAGTTCAACATTAAAGTGGACTCCCCTGTTATTTGTAAGTATATGCAGATCCTTATCCATGCCTAAACCTCTTATAGACTTTTGTTTTATGTGGTCACACCCTTTAAACAGCTTGTCAGATTAGATTTTCGCTTTTGTCCTGGCTGTTCACATTCCCTTTACTCAAGATATCAAAGTCAGTCCCAGACCCAAAATACCTTACTTACATGTTTATACCACCACCAACCCCAAAACTCCTCCAGGCCAGAATGTTACAAGCATACATCTGAAACTCTGAAGAATAATGAACAGAAAATGTTAATCACGGTTTGGAGGCATCTTTGAGCTTCAGATAACTTTGGTCTCAGAGGAACAGAGCCGTATGTAGTTGGAATAATAATGTGTTCTTTGATATGACTGGCCCTGGCTGTGTTCTGCAGAGCGATCGGTCTGTTTGTAATCAGAGGACTCTGGGGGAGAGATGTTTACTCTGTATGATCAGTGTGGAGAAGCAAAGGTTACATCAGGTGGGACGTTTAAAGGTGGTTTAATGGGCTCATATTACGCTGTTTTCTGATCTGTGTCACAATGTCGTTTCCTCATCACAAACTTACCCAGAGTTGTGTTTTGTTTCATTCACACGTTTAACACACAAATCCTGAGTATTTAGGATGAGTTTTTCTCTGAAACGGATAACACTCTGTTCCACCTTGTGCGTCACTGTGTTTTTAAACTCCATACACGTTCACTAGAATCATTTGGATAGTTTCAGCTGTGGAATTACCAAACTCTACTGAACAAAAGGTAAATGAGCTGTTAACTTGAAAACTGCAGCTTTATGACATCACAAGGTGAAAGAGGGCATTTTGAGCTTTGGAGATGTAGACCGATTAGTTATAAAGGATTACTCAAACATGTGTGAATGAAACAAAACACAATTCCAGGTTTTTGAGAAGGTAACAGCATTATTAATATGGCTAAAAGAAAGAGCCTACTCAGACACTGGCAGAACATTAAAACTCCATGTACCACCAATCAAAACTTCTGGACACTGTTTTTCATTTTTTCTTCTTTATTTCCATGAATATTTACTTTATAGATTCACACCAAAGACAGCAAAACTATGAATGTACACATATGGAATGTAGTAAACAAAAATCACCTCAAAATACAAAACAAGTAACTCTTAACTTGATTTTAGAGTTTAGATTTAGAAAAATAGACACCCTTTGCTTTGATCACTGCTTTTGACAATTGGAATTCCTTGACCCTGACATGGCACACCTTGAATTGAAAACCATTTAAGGAGACTTTATTGTGAAGCTCATTGAGAGGACGCTTTGGCATTGTAATACTGTCAACAAGTATTTTAATTGCTTAAATTCATTGCTATGGTGCAGCAACAGCTAAAAAAAAATTATTTAATTCTATTTTTTATATTGTTCATACATTCATTATTTATGTCATGAGTCTGAACTCTCCAAACCACATGATTTCACTGCTGTAGACTTCTTGAAAATTGACGATTGGAAATTCTGAGTCTTGATTTGATTAAAAGTAATTACCCAGCTGTAATTTAGACCCTTGTGTGATGCATTAACAACTGTTTCGACTTTCTTATTAGATAAACAAAACATGGTTCAAGAAACACGAACAACAGGTCATCTTCTTACTCTACCTTTTATGTATTCTGGAACAAAAGGCCTGGGTACTCGGACCTCAGATGAACCACACATTTGGCCATATTTCCATTGGATTATTTTGACTGTTCTTTTTAACTATACTTACCTGGAACGAATGCAAACCTCTGGTCACTAAGAAGGTTTGATTGAAGTAGTAACATAAGAAGTTCTTCCTTGGGCACTTGGAATGAGTAGAACAATCTAAAGTGTTGTTTTGTCTATGTGGTGGAGTTACAAAGACTGCCTTTCTGTGCCAATGGCCTCTCCAACCACTACTAAAACTTTAATTTAAGCCACTTCTTTTCGATACCTGCTGCAAATTTGACCTTCCAGACACAACTCTCTCATTTGTCTGAGCTTGAAACAAGATTGTAGCTGGAACCATATTGTAGCTGCCGGGTGGGAATTGTAGCCCAGCCATTTCACACCATAAGCACTTGGATAGAGTTTTAATGTTTGCCATCGATGTGGGGGCATGGATGGCACTTTCGCCTCACAGCAAGATCAGCTACAGCTCTAGTTGAAGGATGGGTCAACTGCTACAGGTATACAAATACAGAAAAATGTATGAATAAAATAATAAGTTTAATACTTAGGTTGCTAAGAGGTATCAAAAAGTATTGTTCTCTGCAAAAAACTCCAAATCTCTCCAAATTTTGGTCCATTTTCTGACTGTTTTTAGTTCTGCATTTATATTTAATTTTTAGATTAGTTCAAACTGGAGTGGAGCAAAGATATTGATGCCAAGGTGAAGCTTTTATATTGTAGAGGAGTTTGAATGCATTTTAATAAAAATTGCATTGCATTGCAAGTGGAATTAAATTTGCGATTTATGTTTTAATAATGATGTTCAAAGTTCACATTTTAATAACACCCAAAAGGATTGACAAAAAGAGTGAGATATGAACTGACAAACTAATACAAGAATCACAATTCAGAACATGTTTGTCCAGATCTAAACTACGGGGTTAGCAGTTTTTAGGCTTTTGTTTGTGGTGGAAATGATGGTACTTCAAAAATTGCAGCCATTGCGATTTGCTAATTCAAGGCAAATAATTTGATTCGATTCAAATTACGATTTCGATTGCAGTTAGTTTGCAGCCCTAACTACCACCCAACAACGTCCCACTCTTAATCCTCTACCTCCTCCAACTTTACCTGTCAACTTCTCAGTGCGTTGTCGATATTGCAGAAGTGCTGTAGAATCTGCCCACACATTAAACAGGTGAACAAACAGGGGCTGAGAGCTGCAGTCTGCTGGCTCATCTCTGTGCCATGAAAATCCTCTGTATTTACTCTCCACGCACACACGGCCTCCTCATGTGTGCCAGCAGGCTGAGCTTCCAGCAGACCCAAAGCCAGTATGGAAGGATCACTGTTAATAAAAGATTTTTTTTATTTTAATTTTAATGAACAGTCAAAGTTCATGCAAAATATGTGCATGTATATATATTTTTTAATTTATTGCATATATGCATACAAATTATAATAAAAATACACACAAGAAAACAGGCAAACTATATTCACAAAGATAACATGAAATCATTTAATTATTCAGACTGATAATTTAAGTTTTTTTTTTTAAATAAATTGATAACATGTAATAGGCTTGTTTATTTGAAGGTTTTCTCTTGATTTAAAGAGAGACTTGCTTAACAGCTCAAATCAGCTCATCTGTAGTTCAGTTCTTTAGTCTTTCTTTGGTCAGATTGTGCTAAAATAAAGCTCAGATTAAAGTATAACTTGAGCAACAGATCTTCAGACACAGCAGTGCCTCCAGTTAGGATGGGTATGTACAATTGGTATTTGAAAATACATTAACATGATCTACATGTGCCCTGAGATACAAGGTGGACATGTTCAAATACAGGTTTTACTGATGACAATTTTAATGCTGATGTATTCTTAATTATAAAAACATTGAACGTGTTTATATTGTTATAAAAAGCAGATCTAATTTGGGTTGCCAGTTTCAACCGTGAAATCCAGTTGGTTTAAATCTAAAAGGACTCTCTCTCATTTGAATGTTCACTACTTTAAACCAATCATGAATCAGTGCAACCTAACACTGCAGCTCAGTGTTAGGTTGCCGATTGAAAGCAATAAAATTAATTAATACGTTTGTGAAGTCAGTCCCTTCCAAATAATGATGAGGTTCAACATCATAAGTATGGATATTTTTTTGCAAAAACAATTAATCTCTCAGAGTTATATAGGCCCCTACGTCTCATCTGAAATTTACTCTAGAACATGGACGCAACATTTTGTAATTTTCCGTAAATTAGTAGGAGAACTTTTAAAATATATGTATGTGTATAAAAATAGTATAAACATGTACTGACTGGTTAATTTGGTCAGAAACAAGTTGTCATTGCGTATGCAGGAGATGTAATATGAAAGCAAGAGAATATGGAAATAAGCAGAAATGCAGTGCAGCTATGGCTAATCAATATTCAAGATAAGGTCCCACACTCAGCCGAGCATGAATATATGCTGCTTGTTTTGACAGTGTGGAGTCCAACGTTTCTATCAACACAAGTGGTGACAATGAAATATTACCACTCAGCTTCTGTCAACGGGCTGATAATGTGCAATGGACAAAATCTGAACAGCAAAGATTGGTTTGTATAACTGCATATTGTACTGTGTGGAGGGCTGATTGTGAACTGACAGTGATGTATAACTGGAATAGTTTGGCTATTTTTCTGAATATTAAGATTGATACATTTGCAGACTTATTCTCAAAAATAATGCGTTTTTGGAAAGTGCATTAAAGGGTCTGTACCCATTTTGTTTTCATGTGATTAAGTGAAATTGGTTTTGTTCCAGTAGATATATCGTAAAAGCAGCTGCTAAGATAAAAAGAGACTGTGTTTCTGCATCTAAAAAATAAAAAAGTTTTTGTCACTTGTGAAACAGGAAGTAGCCTAATGCTTGTGCGCTGTTAGCCTGCTAGTTGTCTGGTACTTCTGTTCTGGCCTTGAAAAGTTGTGAAAAGCATTTATACGCACATTAAGGTGGATAATTAAGATGTTAGGAATGCGTTAGAAAGTGAGGATTAAATTTGAGTTTAGTTAAAATGAACTAGTTTTGTTTTTCATGTTTTTAAGACAGTAAAAATTTGATATTTTAATGATTTTGCGTTTGACTTTACAGCTAATACAATTCTA
Organism: Taenioides sp. WSHXM2023; assembly: GCA_029959045.1. Lineage (NCBI taxonomy): Eukaryota > Metazoa > Chordata > Actinopteri > Gobiiformes > Gobiidae > Taenioides > Taenioides sp. WSHXM2023. The sequence continues at coordinate 36,125,407 of CM057085.1, forward strand.
TATTTGATTTAATAAATCACACATAATATCAATATGCTGTCTAATATTTGTTCATTTTTGCTATTAATTTTATTTAATGCCATAGTTGCTTTCTCAAATAAGTCCCCATTTTAAAAATATATATACTGTATATTGTCCCAACATCCCGTGGGCTACTGTTGGAAAGTTATTTTAGGTTTTCTGTTTACTGGAACTGAAGCATGGCCCAGACTGCATGGCCTGTTGGGACTGTCACTGCAGATTAGTCTAGGTCAGTAGCTCTTAAACTTTACACACCAAGTACCAGCTATGATTTAATTTGGCATTTCCAAGAACCACCAGATCTAAACCCAGACTATATCAGGCATACATTGGGGATAAAATGAGACTAAACCAGGCCTAATCTGCCCAAAAGTTTTCCATCAAGGGCCGCATGTCAAAACACAAACGAAGCACAGGGTCAAATGAGGGACATACTGATGGTTTACGGTGAATAATTTAAATTGTTGTGCATTTATAACAGAATGAGCCAGCAGACCTTTATTCATTCATGCTTAGATTCTCAACAGGACACACCAAGTATTTAATATTGTCTTTATCAAGGTTGATTTTTTTAAAACTTGCAGTAAAAAAGTACTGCTCAAGGTAATGTGTGCCAAGAAAAAATAGTTTATACATAGCTGCTTTAAACAATGAATAAGGTAGTTATAAAAGATGATTCACCCAAAGAAGGACAAAACATGAATATATTTGTGTCTAAATATAACAAATACTCAAACTAGTGGTCCCCGCGTACCGCCAGTAGTACATGTACCACAGTTTGAGAAACACTAGCTTGGGTATTTTAATAATTGTATGGAGGAAGTGAGTGTTGCATAATATCGGTCCTTGAATAGCCTTTTTTTTTTTTTTTTTTCGAAATGAAGTAGACAGCGTAACACTTTTAAATTAACAGAATAACAAAAGATCTTAACACCAATGTACTTTTTGACTGAAGAACTGCAAAGCGGCACGCAGATTCAAGCATTGCTATAGAAATCCCTGCAGGGTGAGAGCACTTGACCTTTCAAATGCTCCTCTTGTACTCATTGGAGACCACTCGTATCACTGCGTCTGACCTGTCTGGACATTTTAACAGCGTCTTAAAGAAAATAAGGTCAGAAAAACTGAATTGAGAGCCAGCTACTTGTACGCTACACCACTCTTCTGTGTACCACCTGAGAAATAGTGCATTATAAATGTTATGAGGAAGCTTTTGAAAACATAGCTGGATCATAATATGTTCTTGGTCGATTTTCACAGTGAATAAAATACATTAAGTGAACTGCAAATAAATGACACGAATGCCCCGATGTGCATTACGTGCTGTCAGCAGCTTTGGAAAGTGCAGTGAAGTTAATACATTTGTTTATCTTTCAGTTTTTGCACCCTTTTGAAAATCTAAAGTACGCTAATTGGGTATATAGTGTACTTTTTGTGATAATTATTTTATTGAAATCAAACTGTGACAACCTGAATCACTGGATTCTTTGCCTTCTTACCATAGAACAAGACTGGACTATTAAATGGTAACTCAAAGACTACTGAATACACATTCTGGAAGAAAAAATGTATTCAATTTTTAGAATACAAATACTGTATAAGGCCTAAATTTGGGCTAAAATGGTCTAAAATGATACAAAAATAGGCCTAAAATGGCTTCAAACTATGAATGAAGTAATTCTAAATGATGATTAAGCCAAAGAAGGACAAAAACAAAAACAAAACTGTTTGAGAAACTTGCTGTATTCCGTATATACTGGGACTGCTATGGTTCAGAGTTAGTGCGTGATCTGCCTGAACTGTGGCCTTTAAAAACTATCTCAGCACAGCTTAGCTTAGGTCAGTGGCTGTTCAATTTTTCACACCAAAAAACCAAAGACTCCACATATTGGGGTATGATGAGATCTAAACCCAGACTACAGTATAAGAATACTTTATTGATCCAGAAGGAAATTGAAGTTTTAGTGCTGCAACATTTCTGCTGCTCTTTTCAGTCGCCTTTGTGTCTCAGTCAAAGGTCTCAGTGCAGTTTAACAGGAGGACGGGTCAGGGAGGGTCAGCAGATTCTGTGTCAGGGCAGTTTGAGGAGAGGAAGAGCCAAAAGTGTCCCTCCTCTGTGTCCTGCAGAATCACAGCAGCCTCAGGGTGAGCCAGGTGAACTGTTACTCTTACTCTGCTCTGTTTAGTTGTTTCAGTTGGTGATGAAATGGTTCATTCTCTAAATGTGTTTCCTCTGGAAGGTCTTCTGGCACATTTGTTGCCACATATGGTGTAAAAAGCCTATAGCGTTCCTGATGTCCAGAGCTACCTTAGCTAGCCTCTTGCACAGTCTCCATGGATACGGGAATTTGAGTACCTTCAAAACAATTTAACTCAAGTACAAGTACAAAATTACAACATCTGCTTTATAATTTGAGGTTATTTTGAGGTTAGGACAACACATTAAATAATGGACAAAAGGAGAATACATATCAGAAAGAGTGGTGCAAGAAATACTGATATTGAAATTATTTAATATTGTCAGCATGTCAGCTTTGCCACTTGTAGGCTTCAAAGCACTGTTACTCTGTAAAATATTACTAAATATTACTAGTATTACCAAAGTTGGAGTAAAAATACGGTACTCAGAAAAGGACAAATTTCATTAAAAAGTGACTTAACTAAATGTAATTATAGCAGAGTACTACCTACCTCTGCATTCAACCTGAACTGAGTTGGCAGTTTGAATTGTGAATGTATGAAATGTATTCTGTAAATTATTAAACATAACTTTCAAAACATAGATCGATTCTTTATTGATGGAAATTCAGGTTTAGCTGCAGCAACATACCGCGCCTCTCAGTCTCACTCAAAGGTCTCCGTGCAGCATAACAGCATAACATATATTCTTTCTGTATGGGGTAGCCTTAAATTTACTTGGTGCTATTCAATAATGTAACTTATTCTTACCTATACCTAGAAACAGGCCTGTTTTGTTCTGTCTTTGTCTTATTAGGTTTGGGCCAGTAACTTCCTGCCCAATGAGCCGGCCGTGTCTGATCGCTGCCAGAGGAAGTACTATCAAAAGCATGGAGAGCCTCTGCTGCTACACTACGCTACACAAGAGGCTCAGAGGAAGGTAAGGTGCGCACACACACACACACACACACACACACACACACACACACACACACACACACACACACACTTCTTACACTTAGACTTGGACTAAGGCAAACTTTATTGATCCACAAGGGAAATTTTTTGGACAGAGTAGCTCAAACATCACAATATAATAACAAAAAGTATAAATGGTAATAATAAATTCTAAATGAGTAGCAAAAAAGATAGCAAGAGACAGGTTTCAAATAAGGCATAATTATATATATAAATGTATATGTAAGTTAAAATAAAATAGAAAAATAAGTAGTAAAAAATCTCAGCTATATACAAGAGGTCATAAGGAAGACAAAAATGATGATTGACAGGACATAGGGTTATCTGTTACAAAAGTGTGAGTTGTTGTACAGTAGTAGGGAGTATTATCTGCTACATAAGGGTGAGTTGTTGTACAGTTGTAGGGAGTATTATAGTATGAATGTAGTCCTGTATCTGTCACTGTTTGAGCGGAGCTGTTGGAGAATGAGCTCCTCTGTCCCTCTATAGTCTGGTGCAGTGGGTGAGTTGTTGTACAGTTGTAGGGAGTATTATCTGTCAGTCATATGACAGTAAAAGCAAGTTCTTAGGAGCACAGTTCAGACTTTCGAAACTTTGTATTATTAAAGGTCTTGTATTGCGCAAAATTAAGCTTTAAGCCATCTTCATCCAGATGATTCTGGTGAAGGTGTATGGAGTTTAAAAACACAATGGAGCACTTCCTGTACTACCACATGGCATCACAAGGTGGAACAGTGTGTTTTCCGTTTGAGTGAAGAGCACAGCCTAAATATGCAGGGTTTGTGTTAAACTTGTGTGAATGAAACAAAACTCCAGGCATGTTTTTGATGAGAAAACAACATATATCAGAAAATAGCGTAACGTGGGCCCTTATGGAGTTTTATTTGCTGGGGACAGACATGCTGCTATTTTTTCATTTCAAATCCCGTCACTTCACACTGCACTACATTGAATAAGTGTTATTTAGAAAATCCACTACAAAGTATATTATGCCCCCTTTAAACATTCTCCCCCAGTTTAAATGACTTAACATCCCTGCTGTTTATTCCCCCCCGAGTCTCTCTGTCTTCATCCCACTCACATCCTAAGTCTGTCGTTCCGTTATCCAAGCGTGTGATTGGACAGGCTAGGTGCATTAGCATTAGCATAAAGCTCCTGCATCCGTCTCCCGCATGAACATTAGCCAAAGTAACCGCGTGTGACATGAGAAAATCAACTTCTCCGTCACTTGAAAGAACTTCGCTTCTGACGTCCTTCCGGCAGAAAACCTAATTTATGTGACAGTTGAGCTAATGCGTGCAGCTGCCATTGACAATTTCGGAACAGAGTAGGACTTTCTATATATTAAATGCACAACACCACTCGCATAGGCAGCGTGTGTGTGTGTTTGTGTGCGTTTGTGTGTGCTACTTCCCCGGTGGCTGCTGTAACCGTGGGCGACAGAGGCTAATACACTGTTCAGCATATTAAGCGTGTTGGTAAATGTCTGATTAGTAAGCAGACCTAGGGAGGGAGCCGTGAAGAAACTTAGAAAAGGAGAATTAAAGTTGACAGAAGCAGGAGTGTTTTATTTTGCCTTACTTCCACTCGCGGTGACATGACTATCTTATGACGGTTTATACTTAATATGCATAATCTAATCCCTTATTCATAGCTAGAGTTTGAATCAGTCCAGTGACTTTACAAATTGTGTTCTCGCCTCGTGAAATATGAAATCATTTGCTCTTTTCTTCTTGAATATGATTAATTACTTTTAATTAGTGTATTTTTGTTCTTGCCACGTTTTTACATAACAATCAAAATACGTTTCCAGTTCAGTGATTTCTTAAAGGTGCAATGTGTAACTTTTCTTGTTGTGGGTGCGCAACTGCTTGTCTCCATGGAGATGTTATTGCTTTGCATAGAATGTTCACCTGTATAACGTCAAAGTGTATATCAGACATTTATGTAATTAAGAGTGTTTTGAATCTTTTTTTTTTTTTAATTTAACTTTTTTATGCAAAGGTTTAAGTTAACAAAGGCAAATGAAGAGTATATTTTGTACTGAAATTAACATTAACACGTCTTGTCTTATTCTACATTAAAACTGCTAACACTGTTGTTTAGATCTGTACAAAATACAACTGGGATGGGATGAAATGGTGTTCTTGAATTGTTTGTCATTTCAAATTTCAGTCTTTTTTGTCAGTTCTTCTGGTGGAGTTTAAAATTTGAAATTTTGCACAGGTCCTATATGACACAAAATGGACTCTTGTGAGTTTTAAAGCATTTTAAAATGTTGTCACCTCATCAGAAACATACCTGGTGTTGTGTTTTGTTTAATTCACAACTACCTTTTACCTTTTGTTCAGTTGAGATTAGCAAATCCCAGCTGAAATTATCCAAATGATTCTAGTGAAGGTGTATGGATCTTAAAAACACAGTGGGACATACCACATGACATCACAAGGTGGAACAGAGTGTTTTCTGTTTGAGAGAAGAACTCCTAAGCCTAAATATGCAGGGTTTGTGTGTGAATGAAATAAAACACAACTCCAGGTGTGTTTTTTGACGAGGAAACAACATTATAACTTAGAAAAAAAACAAAACACTAAAATACCAATCAGCTAGGTGCAATAAATAAAGTAGAAAGAAGGGAAATGAGCTTATTTGAATGTGTTCTTTGCTGATGTTTCTAAATGACCTTATGGTGTGATTAATTGTAGTCAGTTTGGACATGGCATTTAAACTCGACAAGTAACAATTCATCATAGCGCTAACTCTTAGAAATGTGCACAAACGGATCGCTTTAAGACATTTTCATTATTCACTATTTAAATTCACCAACACTTTCTTGTCTAATAATGAACAGTAGTAGTCCTGATATAAAACCCTAATTTGTACCACATTTTTTATTCCAATCCATCCAATCACTGCTATACGAACCTGATTGGAAATGGCCAAAAAAAGAAAAAGAAAATACCTCTTGAAATTCGTTGGATTCCTTTGAGTACCAAAATTCACTTATCCCTCTTAAGGAATTTTCAGAGAGGCAGACTGGACTTGATTTGCCCCCCTTGATTCATTCAGGGACATAGCGGATACCCCCTCTGATGGAAGCCAGCTCCGGTGAGGATAGCATTTTAGCTTTAGCGTGGTACGAATCCTCTCCAATCTCCTCTGCTTTGACCTATGGGACTTGACCTTTATGAAATCACGCAAGAGACATTTCACCTCAAAGAGTATCCCATTTTGCGCCAATGTTTCTTATTTTGGGGCTGCCTCTGTGACCTGAGGTTAGAGCTGCAAATTGGCACTGCACACTTTAAATTAGGGCTTTATCTCCCAGGTGACACTCCTGACTTTGGAACAAAAACTTTCCAAAGCTAATTGATACTTCTCGGTGCACGTACATTAGCAAACACAGCCCGATAGTTTTTAGATTAGTTTTAACTCTCAAGAAAAAAATGCTAAATTGGGCAAAATAAAGGGTTCATATATACTGTTTTCTGATCTATGTTGTAATGTTGTTTCTTCATCAAAAAATAACTGGAGTTTTGTTTCATTCACACGTGTTTAACACTCAAACGCTGCAAATTTAGAGTTCTTCTCTCAAACAGAAAATGTGATATCATGTGGTAATACAGGAAGTGCTCTACTGTGTTTTTAAACTCCATACACCTTCACTAGAATCATTTGGATGTTTTCAGCCCTGGAATTGCCAGTCTCTACTGAACTAAAGGTAAAAGCTGTTAACCTGAAAACTACCACTACATGACATCACAAGGTGGGACAGAACATTTTGAGCTTTAGAGCTGTAGACAGACTAATTATAAAAGGATTACTCATGTGAATGAAACAAAACACAACTCCATGTATGTTTTTGATGAGGTAATAGCATTATAACACGTCTTCAACCTCACAAGAGTACTCTGTGTCCTGTCTGAAGTGGTTTTCTGAATTATTCATGCATGTGGTGATCTAAATACGTTTTTAGCAAGTAATATCATAGAAGTGTAATATCCTTCTTTAACAAGTTGATTTTCAATAACAGTAGCTCAGTTGGTGTTTGTCTTCTGATCTGAAAGTTGGCAGTTCAAATCCCGTTCTCGACATAAACGTTGGTCAGTCATTGTAGAGAGGTCAGATCCACTGGCTCACAGGTTGGCAGTGCGATTCCAGCTCGCACAGATGAATGCTGTCGTTGGGTCTTTAAGCAAGACACCCCCAGTGTCTGCGTACACTGGTGTGTGAATGTGTGTGTGAATGGGTGAGTAGTTCCTAAATCTAGGCTCAAAACGGTTCTGTTTAACTGTGCATGTGACTGAAAGGTTTTTATTCTGCACTCGTCTCTTTTAATGTTAATTTTATGATGTTTTGATTTGTTTGTATTTTATTTGCATTTTAATGTCTTTCTTATTCTGTAAAGCACTTTGAATTACTTTGTGTACGAATTGTGCTATACAAATAAACTTGCCTTAATGTAAAGAGCTTTGAGTGCCTTGAAGGTGAAAAAGTGCTATATGAAAATGTGACAATGTACCATTTACCGTAACAAAAAGGTAAGAGTGAAAAAACGTTGGCTAATGCTCGACGCTATCATCTGACTGTAATGTTATTTGAGTGGGACTTGTTTAAATCAGATTGAGTAGTGCCTCTAGTTAGCTTCACCCCACCCTTGGAAAGTTGATAACTGCCAAGTAATCAATAGGTTGCAAGCTGTAGAATCTGATGTAGTAATAATATCAGATTGAGGGCAGGGGCCTATATATAACTCTATGGGAGATTCACTGTTTTTGAAAGAAATCTTCAAACTTATGACCTACAAAGGTGGAACATTATCATTATTTGTTTGGAATTGGTTCCACAAACTTAAAGTCTTTTCAGCTGACAGCAATCACATTTTTAAAGATGAATAATGGCACCACTTTCTGAAGCTATTGTGAAAACATAATTTAACTTTTGTTTATTTATGCTGACAGAGAAGACGTTAAACTTTGTACCAGTTTTTGTTTAATTAGAATAGGCCATAGACTGTACATATAAATGGACATAGCTAACTCGCTTTTCAAATAGGAAGTGAGCATGGGGGCACTTCAGCTCCATCGTCTGTTTCCAATTGACTTAACACTGAAAATTTTTCGCCCCTCTCTCTGTAACTGCTGCTGTGAGCCTTGTCATTTTGGTCTTAAAATGTTTGTATTAATCCGCTCTCTGGTGTTTTTATTTCACAATTTCCGTTAATAAATTCCAATTCCTAATACGGACCTGGTTCCAAATTTGGCCCTGTAACCGCTAGCGTCCTGAGCTTCATTTGACTGGAGCTGAACGCTATGGGTGACATCGCACTGCCTTAGTCCACTTCTATCTGTGGGATAGGCCTAGTAATTACCGAGATATTAACCATAAACCAGGTCAACAAATCCGCAATCTGATAAATAAGTAAATTCTCCTATAGTATTCTGACTTGACCTCATGCTCATTGTTAAACTAGAACGCTGTGATGTTACGTGAGCCCGAGCTATTACTGCTTCGGCTCCCAGGTGACGCTGACTTTGGAGCAAAAACTTTCCAAGGCTAATTGAATAGAACTCTTTGGGATTTGGGAGAGGACATTGTAGACTTCCTCTCTCTTCTCCTGTCTGCACCCCAGCCTTTTGTTTTCAATTTTCGTCTTAGTCCCGGCTTTCAATCTCTATGTTGGGCTTCCTTAATCCAGTTAGACGGAGCAGAAGAAGAGCTGGAGAACAAGAGGATGAGAGAGGTTATAGGAAGACAAAAGCTGAAGAAAGTTGGAACCCATTTAGAGAGAAGTTATCCAACAGAAATCGCTCTAATGAGAAAACCACAGCGGTCAAGGCATAAATGATTAAGCGTATTAAATGTCCTTTTCTGCTTATTAAAATTAATTCATTGGCTATGCTAATTCAGCCCAGCTCTACTTAACCATGCAAAATGTATATAGGAAGTTTGACTCGGCGCAGTCATTTGAAATCGTTACAGCTGCCGTTTTAATTGATAGTTGATATTAAAATTTCAGTTGTAATAATGTTTGCCTTTTTGCGGTGGCCACCAGTGTAAGACTTTTAGGAGTAAAATTCAAATTAAAAATAGTAAATCAGTTCTGCATGTGTACTTTTTGTATTATAACAGTACAAAATGGTTTTATAATGACTTTCTTGGTCTTTCTTTTGCCAAATAATAATAATAATTCAAATTTGGAAAGCAATATGTTTTTTTTAAGGTGCACTATGTCACTTTTCTGGCGAACATCTGTCCCTGTCTCCATGGAGTTCTTAACCTGGCTCACGTCAGATTCATACTGTATGTGTGTCACTCTGAACTGAGTGCTACTCATTATCAATCTGGAGCCACTCTTGCCGTTCGGAAAACACATGGCGACTACTTGAGTCTGATTGGTTGAAGTGTCACAACAGCGGAACAAGCTGAAAAATCAAACTTTAGTCAAATCCAGTTGAAATAAAAGCACAGATACTGGATCTTCCCTGTCGACAAATGCACAAAGCGCTCACTTTCTGCATGTTTTTCATTAACTAAATGATCCGTATTCAGGCTGAAATAGGCTGAAGTACGTCTGTTGGCGTCACCGTGTTTGTTTTGGTTCGTTTGGGCGCTTCGCCTTTGGCTTCCACACAAACCTCAATGCTGCAACGTGATTGGTCGCCCACCACCTCTCAGGCCGTATCGCACCAGCCAAGATGGATTCTCATGAGTTTGTGAACTCAGGCTATGGAGTTATAGCTTTATCTGGAATGTTCCACAGTATGGCATTAAATTTACCTAGAGTTAAATTACAGGTGTTTTATTATATTAGTGATTTTCAGAGTCTAGAATGTGATAATGTCATACTTCCAGATGGGGGCAAGGGCCAGTTTTTCCTATTGATTACATTGTACTTTGCCATGAAATATTAGAAAGGTAAAGTCTCAAATATAAAACCTGATCATTTCTATTACTGACTAGACCCTAGACCCAAGATTACCAATAAAATCTGCAGTTGAATAATATACATTTTATCTGTATTAAATAATATTGGCCTATAGACTGCAGTGATGTCATCTGAAACCCACAAATACCCTGATAATCTCGCTCACCACTCTACAGATCTGACCTGAGAGAAAGAAACATTTAATGCCATACTGTAGAACATTCAAGGCAAAATACAACATCTCCATGAAGACTAGCAGATGCAATGTCCTCCACCAGAGAAGTTGCCTTTTAATTGTATAATCCACAAAACAAAACAAAAATAAAAACTGAATATTTGTGCTATCACTGAGTAAGAAGAAAGAATTAGCTATTATTTTTAAATATATTTTTATGATATTTTTTTACTAAACAGAAATACCAACTGTCCAAAGCGTCCATGTTCATGTATTTCAGTTTTTACAACACATTTTAGCATTAAAAGAGTAATAAAAATATGCTGTAAATGGTTTGCAGTGGTCCAAAGTAATTTTTCACTTTTCTATCACACTCTAGCATCTTGTATTAGTTTTTCTCAACTTTCAGAGTATTTTTCAAGCTACCCCATGTGACTTGTGAGTTCATTATAGAAGTTTGTCGAAATTATATCATGAATCCACTTGAATTAGCCCATATTCATTTGAATTGCTTGTTTACTTGACACATGGGGCTCAAGAGGCTCCTGACTAATGTGATATGAAGGTCAGGTCATGTTTGTAGCCACTCATCAGTTTGTTCAATCTCAGCCTAAACATGTGCTGCATTTAAAACACCTCGTCATAATTAGCCTTTTACATTGCTCCGTTTGCTCTGTAACAATACACACACATACAAGGCAGTCAGAACTAAAAACTAAATGATCTTTATTGTCATTGCAATTTTCAGTTTTTCTATTTTATTACTGTAATCAACTTTTTTCATTATATTGTATAAAAGCGAAATTCACTGCATAAACTGGTATTTTGAATGACACGGGCACGGCATTGTAAATTGCCATGTCATGTATTAAATCTTATTTTCTAATGTTATTTCTGAGGATTTAAAGCTACCATCAGTAATTAGAGTGGCCGCCCCGCCCCTGTTGTATTCTCACACTTCACCACTAGATTTATTTTACTGCTGCCTGACAGTGTGACTTTAGCCTGACAGAAAAAGACCAGAGAACAAAGGTGAGTCTGAACAAAGGCCGTGTGTGGGGAGAAGCGAGGACTGCCATCTACAGGACAAAAATAAAACAATACTGGACAAGAACCCCAATAAACTTACAGATGGTAGCTTAAACGGTGCATTGAGTACATTTCCCAGTAGGAAAATCTCATCTTCTCCATGGAGATGATATTGCTTTGCCTAGAATGTTCCACAGTCTGGTATTAAGCTTCATTTATTTTGCAAGTGCTGCTTTTCAGTGTTATACTGTCATAAATAACTCATTCTAAATTACATTCATGTTTGCTTTGGATAGCTCTCATGAGATTCATTTAAAATAACTGCATTTTTCACAGATGTTTTTATTACTTATACACAGCACTGAGTCATTTCTCATAAATCATTTGCTACTTTTTAAAACTTACAACATATACCCCTGCTAGTGTTGACTATTATTCAGCTCTTGCCTTTTGTTGCAGGAGCGTGTGGTGGTGGAGAGCTCTGATTGGCTGGCAGTGGTCCCGTACTGGGCGACATGGCCATACCAAACGCTGCTGTTACCACGGCGACATGTCCTGAGGTTGACTGATCTGACTGTGGAGGAGAGACAGGGTGAGTGCCTGGGACAGCCCCGGGACAATTAGGAGTAGTTTAGACTCAGTGGTGGACATTCAAGTACAAGTCTTATCTGTCTAGGCACTTCTAAAGAGCAAAGAAGCAATTAAAAGTAAACTAACAAATAAACTTTATAAAACTGCGCCTGGAAACACAGCCCATAAGATTTTTAGCTATTTTTTAGATATTTACTTATAACCTGACAATTTTTACTTTGCGGAATCTAAAACTGACCAAAAGTACCATTTAAAAGTTTAAGAATGACCCATATAAAATTATTTGTAGTTGTTTTGCATACCAAAAGATAAAAAGGATTAAATAAAGCAATATGCAGTTTTAAGAAACAACATGGAGTCTGGTTTTAATCATATAGAGTGCATGCATTTCATTGAAGAGAGATCTGGGATATCATAAAATGACAGGCGTGTCCAAACTTTTTTCAAAATATTGAAGCTTATGTAAAGCAGATGGCCACAAATGTGTATGAAGTGAATCAACAACTAGCATGCTAACAGTGCACAAACTTTCCTGGGTCACCACTGGAGTAGTTTTGAGATTTGATGTTCTTGATGAGGTGTAAATGAAAACTGAGGTTAAAAGAGTTAACGTCAGTCCAGTCATAATCTTATGGCTGATTTTTATTATGTACGTTTGTTTTAACTTTGCTTTGCTCTGTTTGTTAGATTTGGCGGACATCATGAAGCGACTCCTGACTAAATACGACAATCTGTTCGAGGTGTCTTTCCCCTACTCTATGGGCTGGCACGGTAAGACTGGCAAACAGGAGAAGTGTGGGCTTTAGAAAGAAGAAAGTTATCTTCTGTAGAGTTACACAATAAAGCAGATGGTGGGTGAGATTAATGTCAAATTCTACTCTATGCATTTGACAATTTCCAAACTTACAATAAGGGAGCGGTTAAAAGAGACATTAAAGGAGAAATCTTGCTTGGTCCTCAAAAATACACTACCAGTCAAAGGTTTGGGCACCCTTTTTCGTTCAGTGTTTTTTTTAATTTTTTTTCATTAATATTTACATCGTAGATTCACACTGAATGGGTCAAAACTGTTAATGAACACATGTAATGTAGTACAAAAAAGTGTGAAATAACTCAAAAGTTTAGTTTATTTAGTTTATTTTGTTGAGACCACATACAAGAGCTGTAATCAAAGAAACATTGCAGAGATGCTTTGTACCACACTTTAGCTCTTGGAACTAAATCCAATCTGCAGTCCCTGAACAAAAACATGTTTCAGATTCTTCAAAATAGCCACTCTTTGCTTTCTTCAAACCTTTGCACGCGGCATACTTTTCGCATTCCTCTAATGAACCCTGACATGGCCCACCTGCAAAGTGAAAACCATTTCAGGGGACTTCATCATGAAACTCAATGGGTGGAGACCAAGGGTTTGCAGTGCCGTCAGCAACAAACAACTTTGAGAAATCTGAGTCTAAAACCTAAAATATATACACATAGTGTCCCCATGCTCACTTCCTATTTGGAACATGACAGCTAGCGGGTCTATAATATTTTTTTTTATAAAACACTGAATGAGAAGGTGTGTCCAAACTGTGTGTATGCTGAGTGGGTAGATGAGATTCTGCTTAATTTACAAATTTTTCAGTAAATGCCTTGCTTTCAATAATACTTTGTTTCAGCACGAAAGATAAGAAAGTGAAACCAGTTTGTATTCTTGTGTTTTCACAGTTCATACACCTTGACCAAACAAATTCTGATTATGACTCGACAGTAATAGCTGTGTGTGCTGCTAATTTGTAATTTCAAAGAGCTTCAATGCCCAATGTTGACAGCAGGGGGAGTTAGACATCTAATGTAGACATTCAAAAAGACATTTGGGAAAAAAAAAATATTATCTATACCTATACAGTATATTGTCGTATTTAATGTGAAACCCAAACACAAATCTATTCATTAAAAAGTCAAAATACAAAACTATCTACCACCTTCAAAATAATTCCCATCTTTTAAAGCGCCCATATTACACTATTTTCTGACCTATGTTATAATGTTGTTTCATCAAAAACAGACCTGGAGGTGTGTTTTGTTTCATGTTTAACACACAAATCCTGCATATTTAGGCAGAGTTCTTTTCTCAAACTGAAAACTTTCCCTTCATGTCATGTGGTAATACAGGAAGTGCTCCACTGTGTTTTAAAATTTATCTTCTCCAGGATTATTTGGAATTTCAGACCTGGAATTTCCAATTTCTACTGAACTAAAGATAAAAGGTAGCTGTTAATTTGAGTACCACTTAATGAAATCACAAGCATTTTCAGATTTGTAGATGCAGACAGACTAATAACGCAGCCTTACTCAAACGTGTGAATTAAACAAAACACAACTCCACGTACTGTACGTTTGTGGTAAAGTAACAACATTATAACACGGCTTAAGGCTCACAAGAGTCCATTTTGTGTCATGTAGGACCTTTAGTTATATTTTTACTACATTCAAGTCACATGCCTCCGCTCAATAACATGTACTTTAATGTCCACGGAGTACTCCAGGCTCGATGATGAAACGCACTTACGACGCAATTCCAAACACTCATTTTCATTTGGAGTGGCACAAGAGGTGGAAACGGTCTGCTCGGATTTACATGATGGAAGGGCCTTAAGTGCACATGGTAGAGCGATGTCTACTTTAATGAGACAGTGGTCAGGCTTTCTTTAAGAGCTACTGCAGAGAATTACAGTACTATATCTGATCCGTAACATTCTTAGTTTTAGCATTTTGTCTTTTTTGGTTGTTTTGAACTGCCATCAATAGTGTAATTTATTTTAATACACTTTCTTTCTTTAATGTATTCCTCAAATTTGTGAAGTGCAGTAGTCAAAGTCAGTTGAAGATCTGAAAGTAAAATCTCCCATATTTTTTCTATTCGAAATTGTGAAATATTAAGAATTTAAAAGCTTGGTAGAAGCTCACCAGCTTTGTGGTGACTAATGTCCATGGCGCGATCATTTTCTGTTCAAAAAATATATTAAAAGTTAAAATGTGGCTGTTTTGATAACGTTGCTGTTTATAAAGTTTCAGTAAAATATTATAGATGAAATTGTGTATGCTCATTAATTACCAGTGGAGAAAAGATGACTAAAAATGATTTGTACTCAAGTAAAACTGCAGTTATATGGTTACATTATTTCTGATTAGCATCTCCTGGGCTTTTAAACTCTTAAAGGTGCTATACCTGATTTCTTTCTGTCTTAAAATGGGAAAAATGTATTCCTCACTTACCTTATTTATTCTGAGCACCCTAATTATTCACCACAATGATTTTATAAGCACCTTTTACAATTTCAGAGGCCAGAGTGAATTGCGGTAATGCTAACACACACCTCCTGATTATGGGACAGTATTTTTTCCCATTGACACGGTTCTCTTAGGGCCGCCTTGAAGAAGGTCTGTTTGGTGTGACTCCCTCCAGACTTGTAATCATAAGGCCGATTTCAGCAATTCACAAGAAGATGTTTAGTAATTCCACGTTTGTGGCGCTGTGAGACCCTAAGCTGCTTCCGGTTTATCATCAGTTTTTTCTGCATTTATTTCATTTCTCTGCGCCCCTATGCCACATTTAAACCTCTCTTTATGTAAGGCAAAGGGTTTGGCTCATGTTAGATGCAGTATGCACTGGAAATATAATAGTTTTATCTTTATACGCAAGTGATGTGCATCGATAAACAGGAAACTGCTGTTGCATTTGTGCCACCTTTTTTTGCAGCTCAACATTTACTGTAAATGGAAATACGGCAGTTTATTACAAGATCAAGTCAGTGTTTGATGAGCAATTATTATTTTATGTTTATATCTGCTTTTTGCCGTCTTGTTTTTGCCCAGCTCTGCGTTCTTTCTTGTCTAATCATCTGTTTAGTCGTTTTAACGGGCTGGAGCCACACTGTACTGGTCCCAGACCCCTCTGGGAGCTAATACTCTCCAGGGTTCATTTCAGACACTGCAGACGGGGTGGTATGGTTCACTTTAGACAGTGGAGACACTTTTCGGACCATATCTATCTGCTCCAAAGCTAACCACTGAAAATTAGGCTATAGAGGCTGCAGACTGTACACAGTGGACTTATTTGACCTCAAGAGCTGCTTACACAATGTATCTGTACTGGGGTAGCACATTTTGCTCAAATGAAAGGAAAAAATCAGGTACAGGCCCTTTAATATACCATTTTACTATGAAGCAAAATGCACCTATTTTTCTCCCCAACAAAGTATTATTATGAAAGTGCATAAAATGACATGTTTCTAGTTTTAGGGGCATTAAACATTCATGCTCTGAACTGTAGAGGAGTTTTTCAGTACTTTCCATCTCTTTTGCTTCAAACACAAAAGTTGGCGCCGCTTCTGTGTTTCTGTGACACAGTAAAAAGTGCATCTGAGCTGGGCCTGCTCCTCTGTTCTGATCCTGGCTCACTGTACCAGATTTCACAGATGTATTCTCTTTGCAAAACACCACCGCACACAAACCGAGATGCGCTGAGAGCAGAACTAAATGTTAGCCTGAGATTATTAACAGTCCTTATTATTGGCAGCACGAGGAGTACACCACATTTATTTATCTTTGTAATCATGTCAATTGTTGTGTAAGGGTTTGCCAAGACTTTGTTAGCATTTAGGGCTGTGACAGTTATAATATTATAATAGTTATAATAGACTAATCGTGACAAATTGGCTATAAAAAAATAATCAGAGTTGTATTTTGAGTATCATAGTCGATACTCGGACTAACTATACATACTAGGGTTGTCAAAAGTATTGAAAATCAGATATTAATACCTTTCCTGAAAAGCTTTATAATGATCTTGAGCTGTTTCAGAACAAGTATACGAGCACATAGACTAGAATACACCCATGGACCACTATGGAATCTACCTGGACCACTGAGGGATTAGACAAATATAAAACCATGTGGTAATATAATAGAAAGTGCTATTATTTGATATTGAAAATGACATTCTTTTGTCTAAAGAAAGTAATTTTTTTAATTATAATTGTGGTATTGAAATCGACATTGAGTATCGACTCTAGTCCTTAGTATTGAAACAGAGTTCAAAATTTTAATATTGTCAACAGAGGAGGTCATTGGTCACCCATCATTTTAAATAAAATCGAACATATCTCACCTTAGATCAACAGTGTTTAGTGCTTTGCTCATTGATTCTGCACAAATCTACAATGTTTTTCAGTCCTTTGTGATTCTTTTTTTGTACCTTTGTAAGCAGCCATGTTTGTTTTGATGGGAAAGGACCGTGTCTGTCCCTGACTGGCTAATCCACCTGTCAATCACGCCTGTCTGAACTCAGGGAGATTGTGACCAGACTTCTTTATAAAGTATTGAAGTATTGTATTCTGAATCCCAGACAAACACTCCACTGGTAGATATACAACGCTTTACCAAAATCTGTATAAATAAGCAAAATAACTACCACTAACTTCTACTACTGCTGTAAAATTCTATTACCACCAGAGCTACTGCTACTTCTTATCGTCAACTGTGGTTTAGAACAGAGTTTGGACAGAGTAACAATACAAATTAACACATTTTTTATTCTGTTTTGGAAAATAAAAAAAATCGAATAAAAAATGCATCATTATGAGCGGGGAAAGGGGTTTTATATATATATATTTTTTGCCATATATATTTTGGCCATATTGTCCAGCCGCTCTCACGCACCTTTTTTCAGTAGTAATAAATGCACATTCAAATGTCATTCAAAACATATTATTCTCAGTCAAGTTTAATTATATTTCGCAGTGCCGTTTTCTCCCAAATTTTAACAAAATTCTCAAGAAGAAAAGTTTTGAGCTTAAGATTTGAGTTTGTTTTAAAACAGATAAACATCACAGTCACCTCCCCAAGGTTATTGTGCCTTTTGGACAGCTCTTTTCCATCAGACTGACTTGAGGCTGATATGTGTCCAGACAGAGAGGAAAATGGCAGTGTTGAGCCATGTCTGGTGGGTGAGCCGAGGTGAGCGGGTGCACCCATGGGTGACTGATGGGTGACACACGTACAGGGGAGGATGTCACGGTGGCTGGGTGTTCCAAGATGTCCACAGATCAGAGAATGTCACTTGTCCAGGGGCTATGGATTTGTACTGGGCGATTGCACTGCTGTTACAATTGCTTTAATAATTCTACAACTACCACTACTAGATCTACTACTACTGCTGTCGCTTACTACTCATAAACGTCTTTAGAGTAAACGCAAACAATTCAGTGAAGTCAACAATTCACAATTCTTCACCTATCAAGATATTTGTAGTATTTACTAAATCATACTTCTTTTTATTTTTTCTGGCCTATTAGTGTTTGTAGATTTCTTGCATATTGCAGCACTTTAAAACTTTGGATGAGAAGATGCAAATATGATGCAAGATGTATGGAATTAGAAAAAACGTTAAATAACTTGACTAACTATTTTTATATTTTATATTCAAATCCTCCCCTCTTTGCTTTGTTGACAGTGTGGCAAACCCTTGGCCTCTGTCAATGAGCTTCATGATGATTCACCTGAAATGGTTTTCACTTCACAGATATGCCTTGTCAGGGTCATAAAAATGCCATAAACTGTTTTTAAAAATCTAAAACAATTATTTTAATTTTGAGTTTATTTTGTTTACTACATTTCACATGTGTTTATTCATAGTTTTGATCAACCATGTACAGTGTAAATCATGGAAATAAAGAAGAAGAATACATGAAAAAGTGTGTCCAGACGTTTGACTGGCAGAGTATTTCTCTCCAGAGTTGCTGTAGCTGCTCTCATGTTGTCTAATGGAGGTAATTGCATCATCCGTCTGTCCCACACAATGGCTGCCAACCTTATGTACCTCACTAACCAGATCAACTTTGGAAAACATTCTGTATAGGGCTTTTGATCCTGTAAATGTAGATCAAAATCTCTCAAACTGCAGAGGCCATGAGCAGACTCTATCTTGACCATCTTTATCTGATCAAATCCTGGATTTTTGAAGCCTGATGGGAGCCCAAGGTTACCCCCAGGTGAGCATCTTGTACTATACTTTCACTTTAATCTCAGGTTAGTTTTATTCTTTTAGAAGGGGCTTCCAAGTCTATAGTTTGTACCATCAAGTTATCAGTTAACCTGAACACCTACAGTATGCATCTCATTAATGAAACTACTGCATATCGGATCAGGTTTGTTGCCGTGTAGTTTTGTGTTATGGTTTTGTATATTTATGGAGGATTGTTGTGTGGGAGCACAACAATCCTCTTAGGCCCACAAGACTTAGGCTTGTGGGCTGAGCATTGCACACAGTCTTACAACTATAAGGAAGAGTTCAAATAGGGCCAATGAGAAATCACTAAAATATGATATATTTATTATTATATAATAAATGTTATAGCATGGGAGAAAAAAAAGTTGCTTTTGCATAACACCCTCTCTACATATATTTTTTTTCCTATGCATGCAACTTGATAATGTTTACTTATTCCAATATGCATTTTGAGTCCAATTACAAGCTGCTCATCTGCTGTACAGTCTATTCACTTTGTGTGTGTTATTTGAAAATGAACATGTGTTCAGTTTAACCTCCCTTTTTTCTGAAATAGTACCCTTATCCAACTGCTTGGATACTCTAGACTGCTCATACTCCCGGTGATCTACCTGACTGACATCTAAAACAATAAAACCTATTTTGGATTATTTTTTGTTTTTGTTAAATAAATATGAAACACTCAAAACACTCACTTTTTTGTTTTGTTTTTTATTTGTTGAGTCTAAGGGCAGTGTTTGGAGGTGCTTTATTGTTTGTGGTGCGAAGACCTCCTCCACTGCTCCTCCATGTTGAGTTTGTTCTGCCTGGACTCCTGGACGCCTCCCTCCGGAGGTGTTCCAGGCATGTCCCACCGGGAGGAGGCCCCGGAGAAGACCCAGGACACGCTGGAGGGACTATGTTTCTCGGCTGGCCTGGGAACACCTTGGGGTCCCCCTGGAGGAGCTAGAGGAAGTGTCCGGGGTGAAGGAAGTCTGGGAGTCCCTGCTTAGACTGTTGCCCCTGCGACCTGGCCCTGGATAAGCAGAAGAAAATGGATGGATGGATGGATGAATGGATGTCAATGGCGTGCCATTATTTTCTCCTGGAAAAGCTCAAAACACTTAAATAGTCTGTTCAATGTAACAGCTCTAAGCAAGAACAAATGTGAGCCCTGAGACCTGATCCCGCTGTGAACAAAGGAGCTGGCTTCAAATAATGAATATAGTTGGACAGACTATTACACCTCACACTCTGCCAGCTTTTTTCCATTTTAAAACACATCCACCTGTGAACCTGGCCAACAGTTGGATAACAGTTGGATTATTAGCATCCATCATTTTAAAAGAGAAAAACAAGACCAAAAAGCTTAGTTACCTGTAAATAAACGCACTAAAAGAATGATTGAAGTTGGTTCAGTTTTGGTTTGGTTTGGAGCGAGCCGTGGCATGCTTCATAATTACACTCTAATGGCATATTCAGAGATCAGCTCATTTGGGACGTACACAAAGTCTTAGAACAGAAAAGCCTGGCACACCTTCTATTGGCCCGCCATCTGTGCGCATGATGTGCTGTTTAAAAATGGTTTAGCAGGGAAGTTGCAGTCTGATAAACTCAGGGGAAGTTAGGATTTAGATAAAACTACATGAAAATAAAGAGAGAAAAAGTTGCAAACATTCTAGGCATAAAATCAGGAGAGACAGCAGAGTGGAGATGAGGAAAAGTGAACTAGAAGTATAGTAAAGATTGTTCCAAAATCTAATGAAGGAACTTTGTGCTATTTTCATTTTGTCCTGATTTGAATCCAGTTTAGTTCTAAGACTAAGTAGACTTGGTTTGGTCCTGTCTAGAGATGCACCAGTCTGACACTGGTATTGGATAATGGCGTTGATACTGAAAAATGTGTTGGATCGGATATTGGCTTCCAATTATCGGTTCAGTGGATTTTTTTGGTTGGACATGTAATTTGATGTAATAAGACTTATTTACTGGTTGTAGTTGGCCCACTATTCAGTAGTTACTTGAGAGATAAATTACAGCTACTGTATATAGCACGTTTGGATCAGTTTTGTCTTATTTTGTTTTTGCTTAAAGGAAATAAATGCTGTTTTTGGTCTCTGCTCTGGTATTGGTTGATATCGGGTATCAGTAAGCTATAGTACCAAAATTGGTATCAGAACTGAAAAAGCTGGATTGGTGCATCCCTAGTCCTGTTCCAAATTAGGTTTAGTTTTGGTCAAGTTTTTTGATGTGTGTGCAGGTGCTCTGTATCTTCAAATGTGTATGAAATGTCAAGAGCAAGTACTTTTATTTTATTTAATTTTATTTTATTTAATTTTATTTTATTTTATTTTATTTTATTTTATTTTATTTTATTTTATTTTATTTTATTTTATTTTATTTTATTTTATTTTATTTTATTTTATAGATTAAATTATCCTATTATCTAATAACAACACAGCTTCTGGTTTGGGGTAGTGATCAATTCTGTATTTATTTGACAAGGACAGTGTACATTAACCAACATTACTCTAATTTTCACAATTTACTTCCAGTATCAACAAGTCTGTAAGTGACAAAAACATGTTTTAACAAGAGATTTGAATGCTGTCTTTCTTGCACCTTGCCTTATCTGACAATTTGTGTATTCTTTGGTAAGAAGTTGTATTTTTTTCACCAAATAGACTACTTTATAACTTACTGTAATCATTTGTTCCTTCCTTTTTAACTTCTACTTAAGTAACGCTATTTCAGACAGTAGCACAATTTATGTCAACTCCATACAAACCAAGTCTCTCTAATAGCCCCGTTTAAGCCCATCTTTTCCCTTTACATCTCCATTATGTCTCCTTCATACTTGTACCTCGCTTTAAGACGACTTCCCAGCCTCTCCGTCTCTCTTGTCTGCCGCCATTGTCAGAACGCCTATCCTCCAGAAGAGCTCCAATTGTGAATAATACGCCCCACGGGATCTTTTCTTCCTCCATTGTGTTTTTTAAAACGTGATTTGTCCGGACGCGCGCTACAATCCCTAATCACCTCATTACCTTGTAGTAGAATGAAAACGACTCCCAGATAGAAGGCGCTTAAATGTTAAATGTGCTCTTAAATCAGGGGGAACAGGCTCATGCTAGCAGTGCCCTGTGGGGCCCATCCGCACTGGTGTAATTAAGTAACACATTGTGATGGGTAAAGAGAGGAGGCTGTTTGCTGTCTATGCAAATGACTGTTTACAATGGCTGGGTATTGGATGGCATTATGTCAAATCTATAGGAATGTGGTGTATGGGATTTGGAAATTATACTTCAAGACTGATGTCCTCAACGTTCCTCGGGGGGGTTGAAGCTAACTGCAGGCACTGCTCTGTCTGAAGTGCTGTTACTCAAGTTAGACTTCAATCTTGGCTTTGTTTTGTCACAATGTGAAAGACTGAGCTCACTTGTGCAGTTTAACTTGACTAGTCCCTCTCAAATAACGTTGCATTTTTTCAGACCATCTAAAAATGTATCTGGATGTAGAATTTGTATTGTGTTTGGGTAAAAGTAATGTGTTTTTTCTTTTGCACTTCATTTGAAAATTTGAAAGGAATACTGATTTCAAGATTTTATTAAGAATAGTATCAGTATTAATACATTTTAATGCTATACTGTGGAACATTCTTGGCAAAGCAGTGACATCTCAGTGGAGATAAGCAAGTAGCAAAGCCTCCATCTGAAAAGTTTCATAGTCACCTTCAAATATACAGGATGTAATCAGAAATGCAATACTAATTATGATCTATCTATCTATAACATGATCTGTTCTTATGAAAAAGGGAGAGCCGTCCATTTGTGTTGAACCTTGTCAGTCTCTAGTTGTGATAGCAGTTGCCGTTTGTGGATGTTGGAACACTGAGCTGCTAGTTGTTTGGTCGTAAGCTTGGACTGTGTCACCATTTCTCCCACATCCTGTTCATGTAACCCCTCTGACTAGAGTTACTGGAGTAGTAGGATTCTAACGGAGTCTTGTTCTCGCATCTCGCCCATTTCCACCTTGTTCCAGTAGCATAAACAAAAACAGATATTAAACTGTCAGCATGGGCCTATATATAAAAGGACGTGAACGGCATAGGGATATTAGAGAGGCCCTTAAGATTAGGGGCTGGGTCTTCTGGGTGGAAGTATGCAGCCAGATCCCTCTCCAAACACAAGCACTATTCTCCACCCACTCCTGACTGGTCAACCTCTGTCCTGCTCTCAGAAGATGATTGTACAGGACTTGTGATAAAATCAAACACGTGGTCTGGGTTCTAAAAAATGGGATGTACTGCTTTAGTATATTGCCTACACCTGCCTCTTATATCTGAAAATCTATTTATAAAGGACTTATAAACTCCACACAGAAAGCCAAGACCGCACCATATCTGATCATTAAACATGAAATCTGCTCTAAGGTGTAAGCACTAACCAAGATTATTTTATCCTGCTATATTTATCCAACCACACCACAAAAATCACAATCGTTAGAATAGACATTTTACCTGCCACCATTTGAATTAAAGGTCCTGTATTGCACAAAACTGACTATTTTGACCTTTTAGCCACGTGAGAATGTTTTTACCTCGTCAAAAACATACCTGGAGTTGTCATCTCCAAAACTCAAATGCTCTTTCCCACCTTGTGATGTCATGCAGTGGTTGTATTCAGGATAACGGCCACCTTTTTACTCTTTGTTCAGTAGAGAAAGATTCTACTGAAGCTGTATAGAGTTTAAAATCACAGTATGTTCGGTTTGAGAGAAGAACTCAACATTATAACATAGATCAGAAAACAGCTTAATATAGGACCTTGAAACTTAAAACTTTAAACCCAGACATATTACTTTTACCTTTCCATTCACAGAGAGGTTCCATAACTTCTTTATGTTTTCCACAGGAGCTCCAACCGGCTCCCACCTGACAGAAGACTTCTCCCACTGGCAGCTCCACGCGCACTACTACCCGCCACTGCTGCGCTCAGCTACTGTCAAGAAGTTCATGGTGGGGTACGAGATGTTAGCCCTGGAGCAGAGAGACCTCACACCAGAGCAGGTACACCACGTGCTGTTCCACACACACACTGATTTATGGTTCAAATGATAAATATACTGCGGGTGGTACTGTTTCGCACTGTTTGATTCAGTAACACCAGGGTATTTTATGAGTCAATACTGAGACATTAATTAAAAGGAGAGAAAGTGTAAAAGCTGCGGTAAACAAAACTGCGTGATTCTGTTTGGAGAGGCACCGATACTGATTTATTAAAGTTTATTGGTTAATGGTGATGCTGAATTAATGGACATGTAAATATTTTATTATTTATTATAAAATATGATGCAATTTTAACATTTTCATCAAAATTAAATCAATCAAACCAGTCAAAATGGGTGTAGTTTTAAGAGCAACAGTTGATATACTGATATGCTATAATTTTTTGGTCAAAGTTGTGTAAACAAGATTTTTTATTTTTTTATTTTTTATTTTTTTGAATGATATGACAAATATACCGTAATTTCCGTCTTAAACAATGATGTGGCTAATTTCTAGATGGATTATTTGTTTATCATCCACTCATACCTGATCGATACAACTAGCCCCGCAGTTTACTGGACAATAGCACATTCTGATCGGAAGCTTGGTGGTCCGAATCACAATGCTGTTGTTGTGTCCTTGGGCAAGACACTTACCCCCCAGCCCCCAGTGTCTGAGTACACTGGTGTATGAACGTGTGTGTGTGTGGGTGGTTCCTTCATGTAAAAAACCTTGAGCACCCATTAAAGTCAGAAAAGTTTTATGTTTGTTTATTATGTGACCATTTAACGTTTACAGTAACACAAATAAATAAATACAAGTCTATACAATACAATACAATACAATAATAAACAAATATGTGTGCATTGTAGCTTTAGCATCAGCATGTCAGTTTAGATTAGAAGCTTCACTGAAAAAAACACATTCTATTTCATAGATTTTTGCAGTCCATGTGACTAAAAACTAGTGTTTGCTAATTGATTTATTTATTTTTTTTATTTCAGGCTGCTGAAAAACTGAGGAATCTACCAGATGTGCACTACAAAAATAGACAACATCCTGAAGAGAAAGCAAAATGAAATGTTTAATCATGAAATAGCGAAAAAATATCATCTGATCGATTCTACTTTTAAAATCAACTATACTGATTACGTCTCTGTCCTCTTCTGGTAAATTCCCGTATGGATTGATTGTTAGATGTTGGGAAGCTCTCGTACACTATTGGCCTCTTCTAAGCAGTGAGATATCTGCGATGTAAATGAGTGTCTTTGTTCACTCTGTGGAAAATTAAAGTCCACTTAGACAAATGTACAAGTGCTTTCTGATGCCAAGTTGCCTTAAAATCATTCAAGAGCAGTCTCAGTCCATTCTGCTTGGTTTGAATTGTTCCTCGCTGTATTAAACTTATTTCTTTTGCATTTATTCAATTACAGGTTTTATAACTGCTAAAAAAAAAATTAAAAAACACGCATTCTTACTGTGAATGGAGTCGCCTCTCCACAGATCTGGCCTTGTGTCACCTGCTTGTCTCCATAAGTTTAATGCCATATTGTGGAACATTGGCACTGTGGCAAAACTATTGAAACTTTGCAGCTGATGGGTTACATTCCCTGCAGGTGTGAAGCTAACTGAAAGCACTACTCTGTTAGAAGCTCTGTTACTCTAGTTAGACTTAATCTGAGTTTTATTTTAACACAATTTGAGTGGAAAGAGTTACAAGTCTCACAAGCTAGCTCGCATTAGCCAATAGTTTTTTTGTTTGTTTATTTTGTTTTGTTTCATTTTGTATCTTAAGTTTTCAGTCTTAAAACCTTTATTGGCTGTGTTTGCTAATGTGGTATTGTGTCACCATGGTAACTACTGAACATTCGGCCAATACAGATACATGTAGAACACCCCCAGCGTGATGTCACCGCAAAGTACCAGTTCATGAGTTTCAGATTGCTGTTATAAGCAATCATTTGAGGACTTTTTTCTCAAAATATTCATCGTATTTTGTTTTAAATTGTTAATCGCTATGGCAACGCTCCTTATTTCTCGTCATTCTGAAATGGATATCACTGACGGACCATTCCAGGCAAAGCTTTAACATCCTCATAGAAACATAGGAACAAACATGAAATGAATGGAGCTCAGTGTTGAAATTCAGTATTGTGCTGGAGTTTTCAGGACCATGGACAGAGACTTAGAAAAAAAAAAAAAATATATATATATATATAAAAATGTTGATACGAGTTGCAACAATATTTAACTTTTCTTCCATTCATGTTGTTTTCTGGGATAACAGTAGGTGGCAGTGTTGCTTAAAAAGTCAATGTCACCAGACTTGGACTGCAAATTACAATGAAATTACTTTTTTTTTTTTTTTTTTTTTTTTTCATAAATAAAAATTGGTGTTTAAAGACTGTTTTTGCAAGACTGGAATTGTTTGCAGTCATGAGCGGTTAATCAAGAACACACAGAAAACTGATTGTTTGAATAAATGTGTTCTTTTAAAAATAAAAATTGCTTTGGTTTCGCTTTGTCACATGAAATGAACTACAATGAAAATTATAGTGGAAGAATGACAATATAAACCAATTATTCAAGTTCTGTCATCTTGTCTTATATCCTATTGATACTTTGCAGCTGATGTCGTCAAGATTCTCTGGCGGTGTGATGCTAACTGAAGGCACTACTCAATCTGAAGCGCCGTTACTCAAGTTAGACTTTAAGCTGGTCTTTATTTTAACACAACCTGACCAGAGAGACCTGACTTAGTTGGAACTACAGCAAGGGAGATAATATGGACTGCTAAAAAGTCTCTTACATGCCAAAAATTACAGTCACAAGCTAGCTAGCATTAGACAACAGTTTTTTAGTTAGTCACTCTCACCTTTTAGTTGAAAATCAAACACCTAAACAGGACCGTGAACACTTGTATTGCTGAAAATTTACTGTTTAAGCCCATTGTAAAAGTTTTCAGACAATCTTTTTGGCAGTGTTTGCTAATCTGTGCTTTGTGTCTCCACGGTAAGTAAATGTAGAACACCACCAATGTGATGCAAAGTATTTCACCTAAATTACACTGGGTTACAAATGGTTTTATAACGTGATATTTTGTAATTGTGCTGTTTTGTATTCATTGTGTTGCTGCTACGTTGGCCAGGTCTCTCGTGAAAAAGAGATTCATATTTTTATTTTAGATTTATTTAAATAAATCTAAAATAAAAATAAATAAAATTGTGGTCTAATAATCATCATTGTTTTCTTCATTTTCAAAGTGCATTGTGGGAATTTTGAGTGTAAAAATGGCATGAACCCTAAATAGTGCACTAAGTAGGGAATAGTGTGCACTGTTGTTTTCGTAGTTTTTTCTTTTGCTGATTCAAACTTTTTTTCTTACTCTTGAAGCGCACTTGAGCTGTATATTGTTTTTTTCCTACTTTATTTTACCCTGTGAAGCCCTCGCACACTGCATCCTGTCTACCACCACTCCTCTGTTCACCTCGAATCATTATAACGCAATTTGTATCTCCGCTGAATTTCCAATGTGACCACCAAACAGTGAGTACAGTGGCACTCTTCATTATTTATACTATTGTTACCACGGCTCTGTCTCAAAGGGCTCATCCATATTAATGCCGAGTTCTGGTTTGTTAGAACTACGGTACTTCGGTGCGGCTGCTCTGGTTAGCGTCGTTGGAGGGCTGTTGGAGGTCTTGGATGTTGATGACACTGTCTACATCCCTTTTATGTTGTGGGAGCCAACTTATTTCACTCAAGTCAATATTTATCCAGAGAATCCTCTCCTCAGTCCTCCCCCGAGACTGCCTCTGTGAAGTTAAAGGTGCTGTATCAGATTTTTACTGTCTTAAAAACTTAAAGGTCCTATGTTATGCAAAATTGACTCTTGTGAGATTTAAGCCATGTTATCCTGCATCTCCAAAGCTTAAAAATGCTCTGTTCCACCTTGTGATGTCATGTAGTGGTTGTGACGTTAACAGCTCCTTTTGTTCAGCAGAGATTGGCAATTCCAGGGTTGAAATCACTGAAATGATTCTAGTGAAGGTGTGTGAAGTTTAAAAACACAGTGAAGCACTTCCTGTTTTACCACATGACATCACAAGGTGGAACCGTGTTTTGTGACGAAGCAACATTATAGCATTTATCAGAAAATAGCGTAATATTGGCCCTTTAACGTATATGACTACCGCTTCATGACGTCACAAGGTGTAACTTAACATTTTGAGCTTTGGAGATAATAAACCAGGGTTACTCAAACATGAGTGATGTGAATGAAACAAAACACAACTCCAGGTATGTTTTTAACGAAGTAACAACATTATAACATGCCTTAAAGCTCACAGGAGTCCATTTTGTTTAGCATACGACCTTTACGATTCACATTGCAGTCTCCACATGGGAACAATATGTGCAGCCCCACTTTTGTATCGTTCTTCTTGGCTTAAAATGAACAATGATTTGGCTGCTGGTCCAAATTCTCACTGTGGGTCGTTTTCAAGTCTGCTCGGGTACAGAATTATCCCGTATTTCCTAAGCCCATGCCAAACGCTGTATTATTAGATGGGCCGAGTGCTGGAGCAAGCTGTGCAATTGAAAAAATGAGGCGACCGCAGGCAGATTAGAACCAACTGTGGTGCCGATAAACACAATATCAAACGTCTGGCGCTGGGGCGTGATGAGCATTGCCATGGCAACACAGCGACTTGCAGTTAATAAATTTAATTTGCATATGAGTTCAAGAAACAGGAGGCACAAAACAACAGAGTGATCAGACAGGTTGAGCTCAGGAGAATGAACTCGTATCCAGTGCTGATGGAGGATTGTACAAACTGTGATTAGAGGAAATTGTCAAGGTTTCGGCTGTACAATATATATATATAATGAATAGGCCTAATAATGCTGTTGATTGAGTAGTTTTTTCTTCTGTGTGTTACTGTGTAGGAAATAACTCCAGCTTGTGTAAGGTAAAGTAAGGTACACTTAAGCCTTGTTTCCATATAGGGCCATTATGGAAATCAAAATGACGAGGCTCACAGCAGCAGTTACAGAGAAAGGAGTGACAATTTTTCCAATGTAAAGTTGATTGGAAACAGAGTTGCTGGAGCCGGAAGATGAACACGTCCTGTCCATTTATGTACAGTCTTTGGTGCTAGTCACTCAGCCGCCAGGGTGGAGTTGGCATCAGCTGATATAACTGCAGTAAGAAGAACTGCTAGTTAAGAAATCCAAAGGTTATCATCAATTTAACTTAACTCCGACCAGGGCGTGCTGTTGTGTCCTTGGGCAAGAAACTTCAATCACTTTACCCATGTATAAATGTGGTTTGTTTGATTGGTGGTGGTCAAAGTGGCTGATGAAACAGGCAGTCTTGCTACTTTGAGTATGTATAATGATGCTACTTCATCCTCTCATCGTCCCTCTCACTCTCCTCATCCTCTCACTGTCCCCTTCACTCTCCTCATCCTCTCATTGTCCCTCTCACTTCCCTCATCCTCTCATTGTTCTTTTCACTTTCTCCATCCTCTCATCGTCCCTCTCACTCCCCTCATCCTCTCACTGTCCCCTTCACTCTCCTCATCCTCTCATTGTCCCTCTCACTTCCCTCATCCTCTCATTGTCCTCTTCACTTTCTCCATCCTCTCATTGTCCCTCTCACTCTCCTCATCCTCTCATCATCCCCTTCACTCTCCTCATCCTCTCATCGCCTCCTTCACTCTCTTCATCCTCTCACCATCCCCTTCACTCTCCTCTTCCTTTCATCGACCCTTCACTCTCCTCATCCTTTCATCATCCCCTTCACTCTCCTCTTCCTCTCATCGTCCCCTTTACCCTCCTCATCCTCTCATCGTCCCCTTTACCCTCCTCATCCTCTCCATGTCCCCTTCACTCTCTTCATCCTCTCATCATCCCCTTCACTCTCCTCTTCCTCTCATCGTCCCCTTTGCTCTCCTCTTCCTCTCATTGTCCCCTTCACTCTCTTCATCCTCTCATCGTCCCCTTTACCCTCCTCATCCTCTCATCGTCCCCTTTACCCTCCTCATCCTCTCCATGTCCCCTTCACTCTCTTCATCCTCTCATCATCCCCTTCGCTCTCCTCTTCCTCTCATTGTCCCCTTCACTCTCTTCATCCTCTCATTGTCCCCTTCACTCTCTTCATCCTCTCATCATCCCCTTCACTCTCCTCTTCCTTTCATTGTCCCCTTTACCCTCCTCATCCTCTCATCGTCCCCTTTACCCTCCTCATCCTCTCATCGTCCCCTTCACTCTCCTCATCCTCTCATTCAATAAAACTGCTACTTTCTCTTTGTGTTTGTCTGAGTCTCTCCAGGGTCAAATTAGCCTATTTGGTCTGAGCAGTGCATAATGTACTAGTACGTGCTGTATACAGCTGTGAGTGAAGCACACAGCTGTATACGCTGTGAGTGAAGCACATTGAGAGCCACAACACAAATGCAAGGATACTGAGTTTTCTTTTATATCGATTGTAAGTCTGTGCTATAAATATGTAAACATGCTTTAAACATTTAACATAAAAACATCACAAATGGCAATTTTAAAGCCATGAACTCAGCTTGTGAGGAAAGAGATGGCGGTTTTCTAGTGAATATTAGTACATATGTCCATACTCATGTCATAGATCTGAAGTCCAGGGCTTATAATTATAAAGTAGTAAGTAAACAAACAAACAAAGTATAAGCGTCACATGTTTACTGGTGGTTTTCAAGTGTCAGATTTCCCCATTGATTACTTTGTACTCTGGCATGAAATATCCAAAAAGTGCATTTCAGAAATGTTGAACCTGATCATTCCTATTAATGATTAGACCCTAGAACTCATTGTATTACAACAAAAATCTGCATTCACAAAATTGTTATTCAGTACGATTGGCCTATACTGTAGAAGTCATCTGAAACCCAGTAGTACATTGCAGTGGCCTGGAATAAGGCATCCACGTCTTCTAGTACTTTGGAATTGACAGAAACACAACTTTTCACACACCTAGATACATTTTAAAGGTTCCATATTATGCGGTTTTCTGATCTATGTTATAATGTTGTTTCCTCATCAAAAATATACCTGGAGTTGTGTTTTGTTTCATTCACATGAGTTCTTCAGCCTAAACTAAAAATAACAGATTAGTGAAACGTGTGAATGAAACCAGCTAATAGTATTCTAACAACTTAAAGCTCACAAGAGTCCAGGAGGAGTAGACCTTTAAGTTAACCATACGCTATACAATAAGATATATATTCATTTTTCGAAAGTTCACAGTACATCACAGCTATGACAGTACTGTGCCTACCACTCTTCTTATGTCACTACCTCAGCCCAGAATATCCGCTGTGTGTCCATCTCTGTGGAAGCTCCCTGCCAGTCACAGAGCTCCAATTTGCACCTTTGGAGACGCTGACCTTTTCGCTCTACTGGATCCATGACAGAAGCTTGACACTAGTTTAAAGGTTTCAATGAGGAGAGATAGGCACACGGTCTGCACACTCCTCTAAGACCAGAGACAGTCAGACACATGCAGGCTGTGCAAAGAGCCCCGCTGAATCCAATTAGAGAGCCCCGAGCTAATGGCACTGGGAGGTGTAATGGTAGGGGGTTATACTGTATAATAAGTTGAGCTGAAGAAGTAGGAAAAGTAGAATTAGTTTTGAAGAAGAGATGTGTTTTGGTTTGGCGTCATGAGGAAACTTGAGTTGTAGTGTTTGGTGTTTGGGGTTATGTAAATTGACAATAGGAGTTACACAAGGCACTGTTTTGGTGTGATTTATTTTGTTTTATTTTATTTTATTTTTGCAATTCCACATTTTTAAATAAAGAAAACTTTGAACCTCATGTTTGGAGTTTTCTTTATTTAAAAATGTGGAGTGTTTTGACATTGTGTGTGTGAATTAGTGCAACAGCGTTAAAGTCACGGTACCTGATTTTTTCTGTCTTAAAAATCTCAATTACTGTCAATTCATTTCTGTCAACGGGACAATTTATTTATTTATTTTATTTTATTTTATTTATTTTTTACTATGGATCCTACCTGGACAACTGAGGGCTTATACAGATGTCTTAAAAACTTGTGAGTTATTCCTCAATTACCTTATGCATTCCAGGCATCTTAAGCACTTTTCACAACTCTCAGAGACTGTGCACTGAATAAAAAAGGTCGCTGGATTTGCGTAAAAAAATATGGAAAGTGGTTGCATGCAGTAAAATTATGTTTAGGCTTTGAAACTTATTTCGATCCCCTCTACACATATTTTTCTCAGAACATGAACGTCACTTTTTCATACTAATGAAATTTGATGAAATTATGCTGAATACGTATATTTATCTTATGTTACCTTATCATGAACATTTTTTATGGTTTTATTTTTTATGTAATTTAATAAATTACATAATTGAATTTATTAAATTGCAGTCTTTAGTTTTCCATAGTTCTGTATTGTCTTAAACAGAATCAAACACACAGATCACAGGTACAGAAATCACAGGTACAGAGACCTGTGATTTCTGTACCTGTGATTAGGTACAGCCTGTTTGGAGCTGGACAGTGTGAGGATTTATTCCAGTGAAGACGCTCTGGTCTCTGCCTGTGGACACAGGAATAACACATGATTAACACATTATGATGATCTACTCTGTGTTGTACATGTTTAAATAAACTTAAAGCACTTATTATTCTCTAATACAATACTGGGCCAGAACAGAACCACATGAACATTAGAACACGCAGAAACAATACTCACCATGTGCTGCTTTTCTTCTTCACAGTAACAGGTAGGGCATCTGGTATAAAGGCCTCCTACTGCCACATCACCCTGTAAAAACATATGATAAATGTTCAGTAGGAAGTATATGTTGAAAAAATATAATTCTGTTAAAATAATTTAATTTGGTTCACTTTGTTCATCTGTGGTCTGAGTTTTGTTGGTTCTCAAACATCTCCCTTTTTTCTGAAAGATACAGAGATTTTTATTTTGTTTTACTCTTTTTTATTTTAACAGTTAACCTCACTTTCAGAATGGTGCAAAAAAGGACAAACTAACATCAACTCTAACATTCATGAACTTACCCACAGCTGCAGCAGTGCTCTGAGTATCAGTCTTTGTTTGTCGATGACTCTGGAAGCAACACATTCAGATCTTAGTACAAATGTCACACTCTTGTAGATGGACAGTCAAAAAACAATTTGTTTCATGGAAACAGCCCTTACATTAACCCTAATTTCAAATAAAACACCACAAACATGTTTTAACAGTTAGCAGATGAGCTCTCATGATCCTCCTGGACACACTGCAGTGTCCTCTGCTCCTGTACCTGTCCTGTGTCCTCTGCTCCTGTAACTGTCCTGTGTCTTCCTGGACACACTGCAGTGTCCTCTGCTCCTGTACCTGTCCTGTGTCCTCTGCTCCTGTAACTGTCCTGTGTCTTCCTGGACACACTGCAGTGTCCTCTGCTCCTGTACCTGTCCTGTGTCCTCTGCTCCTGTAACTGTCCTATGTCCTCCTGGACACACTGCAGTGTGTATAATTCATTTAATGTAGAAACTCCACATTGCTCCCTTAGTCTAAAAAGGTTAGTAACAATTTTGTGTGAGTGACATGATCAGTTCATGATCATGAACTACTCTGCTGGAGTAGTTGGAGGTTTGATTCCCTGACAGAGAAAACACACAATCTACAATGCCAAGCCTAAATAATTGGAAGCATTAGCATAAAAAAGACATAAATTAGCAAAATGTTATAATTAAAAGTTTTATTTACACAGCATCGACATCCATGCCTCATTGATTCATCCCGAAACACCTGATGCTGTGACCAAACTGAAAACATATTTAGCTTAGTTTAAATAGTTAATTTAAACCATAAAGCTCCAATAACATTACCAAACTCTTGATATATCACAGTTGCTAGCATTAGTGTGAAACTTCATTGCAGAGCATTTCTTTTACTGGTTTTACAAGAGGTTCTGACACAGCACCTCAGTCCATCTGGATCTTTACAGGATCTACAGCACTCTCAAGCCTCTCCCTCTTTCACTCACTTACTGCTGCTGCTGTAAACTGGATATCTTCAGCTTTATGTCCATCATTTGTCTTTTATTTTATTCTGCCTGAAAGCTTTTACTTTAACTGTGAAGAAGTGGCTTTAACTTGTAAATAAAGTGGCTGACACAACACATTGTCAGATTAACAAGAAAAGTCCATCCTGCTTCTGACTCCAAGTGAAAAGAAAAATGCATTCACTCTTCTGATTTCTGTAAAGTTCAGTTAGTTACACAGTGGTGGAAGAAGTACTCAAATTTGTTACTTAAGTAAAAGTACAGATACTGGAGCAACAAATACAGTATCACATGAAAACATCTGCTTAAGTAAAAGTATTTAAGTACCTGTTGAAAAATGTACTTTAAGATTTTTTGTATATTTTTGTTCGCTCAGATGCAAATATGTTAAAAATAAACCCCTCATAAATCCCCCTTCAGCAGGTTTTGTACCATAATAAAAAAATACTTTTACTTTTCAGTCCTTTTCAAAGATGTAGTGGAGTAGAAAGCACAGATACCTGTAGTAAAGTAAAAGTTAAAAAGTATCCACTTTCCAACTTACTTAAATACAGATACCTAAAATCTTTACTTAGGTACAGTGCTTTATTCATTTTACTTTGTTATATTCCACCACTGGTAACATAATTCAAGAGAAATTTGGCATCCCATCATCCAATCTTGAGCTAGGCTTGGTCAGGATTACCTTATCTGGAGAATTTTACCTATAAGTGCATGTTTTTGGGTTGATAGGAGAGTCTGGATTGCCCACCCAGACACAGGGAGAACATGCAAACTCAATACAAAAAAGGCCCCCAGAGATGAAACCTTGGACCTTCTTGTTATGGGGTGATTGTGCCAGCCTCTCAGGTTCTGTGCTGCCAACATTAACTATCATTTGCATTTAGTTTGGCTTCAGTTT
Organism: Taenioides sp. WSHXM2023; assembly: GCA_029959045.1. Classification (NCBI taxonomy): domain Eukaryota; kingdom Metazoa; phylum Chordata; class Actinopteri; order Gobiiformes; family Gobiidae; genus Taenioides; species Taenioides sp. WSHXM2023. The sequence continues at coordinate 36,160,356 of CM057085.1, forward strand.
GGACACTTATGGTTTACATTGTAAATGGGTTTCATGCTTGTAGTTGAAGACAGCCCTAGTGCCAAAGGCGTGTGTCTGTTTGCAGTGCGTTAGGATCAATAAAACAGTCTGATGGCCATTTAACGATGCATGTCTCTGTGTTAATGAAGGAGTTTATTCATTTGTATATTTTGGTTCAAACCATTACAGTTAATGGAGCACAATTCTCTTTGCGGTGTAATATAATGCGAAACAACACTCCAGGGATGTAAAATCACAATGAATATGGTTTGAAAGTGTTCCATAAGTTTCCATAAGCATCAGAGCATTAATAGTTGGTAGTGACGTCACTTTGGGGTGCACTGCATGTATTTCTATGGTGGAATGTTCAGCAGTGGTGACACAACGCACACATTAGCAAACACAGCCAAAAAAGATCTAAGTCTTAAAACTCAGGAGCCTATGATTACGAGTGCTGGACCCCTTGATTTTCAACAAAAGGTGAGACTAAATGAAAAATTGTTGGCTAATGGCTAGTTTATGACTGTAATATTACTTGAGAAGTATTTGACAGTACAAAACAGCAACAAAATCAACTCACCTGTTGTAATTCCAGCTAAAACTGTTCTTTATGGTCAGATTGTGTTAAAATAAATCTCAGATTAAAATCTAAATTGAGTAACAGAGCTTCAGACAGAGCAGTGCCTTCAGTTATTATCACACCCAGAGGGAATGTGGATGGCATCAGATGCAAAGTATCAGTTTAATTCTCCTCTCCATGTAGTACACTAGCATGGGCATTCTGTGTAATGTGGACTTTGTAGTGAGGATGAAAATAAGGGTTGAAAATCCTCCAGCTAAGGTCAAGCCTAAGTCAAGATCTGATGGTAAAGTTAGCAACAATTAGCATGCTGGAGCGCTCTTCCTGATTATCGGACAATAAAACACTTTCTAATTAGTTGCAAACAGTAGAGAGTGGACTTATTTTGACCCCAAGAGCTGCTTATAATAATAAATGGAAAAAATCAGGTAGTGTCAACTTGGTACCATCACCTGTTTGTCTCCATGGATCTTTAAAGGCCTATTCATACTTCATAAAAACATCTGAACTTTGTTCTCATTCTTGAGGTGATAAGAACAAAAATAAAGTTTGTTTGGGCTAAGACATTTCATACTTCAGAAGATATTCTGCTGCCGAACTGCCCCCTTGCTCTGCCCCGCTCGTTTCCCTGTGTTTGATGAAGGAGTCCAGCCACTGCAGGAAAGTGCATAGTAAGAGTATTTCTTTTTGTCCTCCAGTCTGACCGCTCTTTTTTTTGGTGACGCGCCTTTTGGCTTTTGCAAACTTGTCACGGAGATTATGCCAGACTTTTCTACACTGATTTTCATCCAAGCCTAAAATATCCGTGAATTTCTTGCCATTTGGCTGTCTTTGTAGTCATTGAGCGTTGTGTCATATAGATGTTTGTATTTTCTCACCATTTCTGCCAGCTGTGACTCAAAACCATCCATTTTTTTCCTTGCTCCACACTGGCAAAGAAGCAGCCGTTGGATCTCACGCGCCCTTTGGCTCCAGCAGATAAACCACGCCCACATAAATAACCAGTCAGAGCTGCCAAACTGCTGAACAAAGTTGTGTTCAGCTGAGGTGTCGAGAACAAGCCGCAAGAACTGCCGAAGAGGAGCTGACTGAATAAAATGACGTCATTTTGTTGGCCAGCCCTGGGTGCAAGTTCTTATGTTCTTATGAAGTACGAATAGGCCTTTAGTCTCCTCTTATATACAGTACAGTATTAACAATATCACGCCAAGTTTTGAGTAAACAATTACGCATTCAATTATTTCCACAATTCCAACCATCTCCATCTTGAAACCGCTGTCTACAACCTGCTTTCTCCATTCTCCTCTCCATAAATCAGGCTGACTGCAGTGAGCGGTCTTTAAACGCAATAACTCTCCACACCATGCACCAGTAAAGCATCATTTAATTAAAGCAGGAATTAAACTGCGCCCAATCGCCTGGTAACCACCCTTGTTACACCTCTATAAACCCAAATCTCACCAGACATAAAACCCACACAATAAACTGTAAAAATGGAGGAGCGAGGAAATCACCCGTCTTGTTTACAGCGAGCCCATGTTACATTTGTTTTCTTGATTGGAGGTTTATCTCTAGCGGGTTTTTGTCTGTAAGTAACTGTATCATGATCTTCTGAAAGTACTTTTGTGTCACTTTGGTGATAGTGCAAGACATATCTGCATCTGCATGGCGTCTCTGCTAAACTTAAGGTGAGACACTGCAGGTGAAAAGGAAGTAATATAACATAGAGAAATTTCAATTTGACACTTCAGTTAACTGTAAGAAATGTGTTGTGTAAATGTAAGTTTTTCAACAGTTTATACTTTCATATAAAAAAGAATGTATTTTATGTGTAAAAATGGTTTAAATCAATTGGGGATATTTAGATCTGAAAGGTGGATAAGGCCAGGTTTAAATTTATTGCATTTTTATGATTTTGCTTTTTTTTTTTAATGATTTTTTATGTTTTTTCTTTTATTTAATTTTTACTGTTTTTATTGTTTTAGGACTGGTAGCACTTTGGAAACTGCTTTGTTTATAAAATGTGCTATATAAATAGAGGATTTTGATTTGCTTCATTTTTTTTTGACACATTAGATAAACACACACACACATACAGTATTAAATAGTATTTAAGTAAACTAGATTTCACAAAGAATTGGCCTAAAATGTCTAATTTTTCAAATAAATCAAGTTTGGAATTACAAATCAACAAATCCTTCTGTACGAGACTCAAAAGTGGCACATTTGGTGTCTGTAGGAGCTACTTTAAGGTGTGATCCTTAGGGGAAAATGCATTTTGAGAAAACGACCTGGGAAGTTACAGTGTCCCATATAAATCTGTGGATGTGAGTTGATTAAAGTCAGAAAAGAATTTGATCAACCCCCCACCAGAAAAGTTACACAATGCACCTTTAAGTACAGTACTTTACTACTTGTACTTCATTACCTTCGCTTGTCTCCAGGGATTATTACCAGAAAATTTACATTGTGCATCTTTAAAGTGCCTATGACAGATTAGACTACTCATTTCACCAAAACACAGTTAAGATAATTATATTTAAGATTTAATTTGGCCAATTTGTAGGTTTTAAATTTTACTTCTTGGTTGGAAATTATGACTTGCCCCGCATGACTTGGCCACAACTCCTCTAATGTACACAGACTGGCGAAATAATGTTCAAAATTTCCAGAAAAATGTGTGAAATTGTGACAAACTTTTTGGACAGAATTTTCCCTAGTGTGATGTGTGTCATCAGTATGGAACCCCTCTAAAATGGATGCAAGTTGATTAAAGCCATAGTATGTAACTTTTTAGCCATTATGGATGTTTCTATTGCACTAAAAACACAGAAAAACCTGTATCCTTATGCCACAAACCTGACTCTTGTTTCCTTGTTTCTTGGGCTACAGTATTCAACAGTATTGATATTTTGACGCTAACTGTAGACACTACTTTATCAGAAGCTTTATTAGATTGTAACCTGATGTTTATTTTAACACAATCTGACCAGAACTGACCTGGAACTACAACAGGTGAGATGATGTGTACTGTGAAACAAATCCCTCTCAAATAACATTACAGTCACAAGCTCACTCGCATTAGCCAACAGTTCTCACCCTTTTGTCGAAAATCAAACACTTAACAGGACCACGAACGCCCGTTTTGATCACAGGCTCCTGGAAATGTGTTGTTTAAATCTTTTTGGTATTTTTTCTTGAATTTTTGGAAGTGTTTTCTAGCTGTGTTTGCTATGTGTGCATTGTATCACCATGGTAACTGCTGAACACCATACAAATACATGTAAAACACCCCCAAGCGTGATGTCACTGCAAAGTATCAATAGTATAAAACAATGGAGAATGTTCCAGAGTATGGTTTTAACTTTCTATTTCCGTGGAATCCTGGTAGAGGGTCCACCGCTTGCTTTCCTCTATGTTGTTTTTTTTTCCAGAAATGTTCCACAGCATGGCACTTAATGTAACTATCTCCATGGAGACAGGTAGCCCACGTCACCAGGCCAAGTTACAGGTTAGATCTGTGGAGAAGTGGACCTGCTGACAGTAAGAATGCATGTTTTTCCTGTAAATCTGATAAATAAAAACACTTGAACAGTTGAATAAATACAATATCTATTTATTTAATACCATACGGCAGAACATGCCAAGCAAAGCAATAACATCACTATGGCGACAAGTAGATGGCAGACCTTCCAGCAGAAAAGTTACACAATACACCTTCAAAACAACAACAACAACAACAACAACAAAAAAACATCTTTAGGGGCAGATTTAACATTGATCTTGTTTCCACGTGAAAGCTTATATATTGAGAGAGCAAAATGACCACAAAAAGAAAAAAAAATAAGATATAAAACATGCCAAGCAATAACATCACCATGGAGACAAGTAGATGGCAGACCTTCCAGCAGAAAAGTTACAGTGCACCTTAAAAAAAAAAAAAAAAAACATCTTTAGGGGCAGACTGAACATTATATATTCAGAGAGCAAAATGACCACAAAAAGAAAAAAAGAAATAAGATGTAGAACAAAGCAATGACATCACCAAGGCAGACCTTCCAGCAGAAAAGTTACACAGCACACCTTCAAAAAAAAAAAAAAAAAAAAAAAAAAAAATCTTTAGGGGCAGATTGGACATTGATCTTGTTTCCACGTGAAAGCTTATATATTAAGAGGGCAAAATGACCAAAAAAAGAAAGAAAGAAAGAAGATACTGTATAAGAAATAAAGATAATTTCATAGTGTCTCCTCTTTTTTGACATATGGAGATTCCACTAGAGCCTTTTACCCTGTTTATCATCAGAATGCTAATTCATCATGAAAATCCAGTATCTTTAAGAAGTGATGCAAAGGGAGAAGAGTTTAAATCTGAGATGCTAAAAATGTAGTTTGGTGGGACGTGGGCTAGCTTCTTAACAACTAGGCAACTCCTCCGTGGACTTGGAGCTTATCGATCTTATCTTCTTCAGTGTAAGTGGAGAGGGGAAATAAGGTAACCGATGTGTACAGGGAGGAGGAGATTACATAGAATGAGAACAATAAACGTAAAATAATATGGGGAGATAGGAGCAGCCAGGGTGTTGTAATGAATAGTGAAAACAAGTCGATAAAAGGTGTGGAAAAGTTGCGGAAGTTAAAGTCAAAAGAGTACATCCAAAGGAGAAGAGGGAGTAGAGAGGGAGATATAAAACTCATTTGCATATTATTTTGTCTGACTTAGCAGAACAGTGTTTTAGTTCATACTCATTTTCAGGTCAAAAACTGATTTTATTTATGAGAATGTATATGATGAGGAAGTCAGGTTTAATTGAGTCTTGAGGCCATAACTTAAAAGAGGAAAATTTAAAAGAGGTTATAAGTACTACAACTACTTCTACTAGTACTATAATAATAATAATAATAATAATAATAATAATAATAATAATAATAATAATAATAATACATTTTATTTATATAACATTTTTCAGGACACTCAAAGGTGCTTTATAAAACACATATTAACTGTGAGCGGGGTCGCCTTTTCCACAGATCTGACCTGTAAGTTTGTCTGGTTTGGTCTCTGTGAAGATGGAAAGGTTTAATGCCATACTGTGAAACATTCCAGACAAAGCAATAACATCTCCATGGAGAAAAGCATACACATTAAAAAACTATTCTAAACGGATGGGTCTTGGGATTTGAAGGCGGTGAGGTCAGTGCAGTCACAGAGCTGCTGAGGGCGGGGGCTCTGTCTCCACAGGTCCAGAGTTTGGTCCTACAGGTGAGGGACAGGAGCAGACCGGAGGGACAGGAGCAGACCGGAGGGACAGGAGCAGACCGGAGGGACAGGAGCAGACCGGAGGGACAGGAGCAGATCAGAGGGACAGGAGCAGACCGGAGGGACAGGAGCAGACCAGAGGGACAGGAGCAGACCGGACGGACAGGAGCAGACCAGAGGGACAGGAGCAGACCGGAGGGACAGGAGCAGACCGGAGGGACAGGAGCAGACTAGAGGGACAGGAGCAGACCAGAGGGACAGGAGCAGACCGGAGGAACAGGAGCAGACCAGAGGGACAGGAGCAAACTAGAGGGACAGGAGCAGACCAGAGGGACAGGAGCAGACCAGACGGACAGGAGCAGACCAGAGGGACAGGAGCAGACCGGACGGACAGGAGCAGACCGGAGGGACAGGAGCAGACCAGAGGGACAGGAGCAGACCGGACGGACAGGAGCAGACCGGAGGGACAGGAGCAGACCAGAGGGACAGGAACAGACCGGACGGACAGGAGCAGACCAGAGGGACAGGAGCAGACCGGAGGGACAGGAGCAGACCAGAGGGACAGGAGCAGACTAGAGGGACAGGAGCAGACCGGAGGGACAGGAGCAGACCGGAGGGACAGGAGCAGACCAGAGGGACAGGAGCAGACCGGACGGACAGGAGCAGACCGGAGGGACAGGAGCAGACCAGAGGGACAGGAACAGACCGGACGGACAGGAGCAGACCAGAGGGACAGGAGCAGACCGGAGGGACAGGAGCAGACCGGAGGGACAGGAGCAGACTAGAGGGACATGAGCAGACCAGAGGGACAGGAGCAGACCGGAGGGACAGGAGCAGACCGGAGGGACAGGAGCAGACTAGAGGGACAGGAGCAGACCGGAAGGACAAGAGCAGGGACCAGAGCATGGGACAGGAGCAGACCAGAGGGACAGGAGCAGACTGGAGGGACAGGAGCAGGGACAGGAGCATGGGAGGAACAGGTGCAGACCGGAGGGACAGGAGCAGACCGGAGGGACAGGTGCAGGGACAGGAGCATGCAGACAGGAGGGACAGACAAGAGCATGAGCAGGTGCAGACAGGAGCAGAGGCATGTGCAGACAGGAGCAGGGACAGGGGAAGTCAGGAACAGGGACAGGAGCAGACAGAAGCAAGGGAGGGACAGGTGCATACAGGAGGAGGGACAGGAGCAGGGAAAGGACAGGTGCATACAGGAGCAGGTACAGGTGCATACAGGAGCAGGGACAGGTGCATAAAGGAGCAGGGAAGGGGCAGGTGCAGACAGGGGCAGGTGCAGAGGAGGGACAGGAGGTTGGCGTTGGAGGAGCAGAGGGAGCTGGATGGAGTGTGGAGGTGCAGCAGGTCTGATGGAGGTCGGGGCCTGGTTGTCGAGGCCTTTGAAGGTGATGAACTCATGATGTGCTCTGTGTCCTTTTAGTAAATATTGTGCTCTATGAGTGTAAAGTTTTGTAGCATTTGAGTTACAAACATAAGTACATAGTCTGTTTGTTTCTGTTCAAAAGTGGTAAATATTTTTTTGTCAAAATTTCCAAAATACCCAATTATTTTCTGAAATTTACGATGTAATTTCCAACAGTAATCACTTTTCATTAATGGCAGATATACTGGGTGAACAATCAAATCAGTGGAAGTTGTTTTCTCATCAAGAATGAAAACTGAATCATGGGCATGTGGTCTCTTATCAATCAAAAATAAGTAAAGAAAAAAGAAATCCAAATTATTTATTTGCCGTATAGTTTTGCCTATGTTCCAGAATACACACTTCTCCCATACGTCACAAATTACAGGGAGATGTCTTTCTGAGCTTCAACATACACTGCCAGTCAAAGTTTGGACACACTTTTTCATTTATTTTCCTTCTTTATTTCCCTGATTATTTGCATTTATTCACATACACAATAATATCTCCATGGAGACCAGCAGAAAAGTTGCATAGTACACCTTTTATAAACCAAAAAAACAAAAACAAAGTCAATATTTCCACCAGCTAAATAAGTAATTTCCATAACATTTAAGTTGTGCGCCCCCTAGTGGATGGCCTTTTACACAATCCGCTTACAGCTAGAAGCATCTGTGCTGACCTTCACTCTCCCGCTGCTATTATTACAACAGTAGTCATCCTCATCATCATACGGCGTCCATTATGGGTCTATGGGGAGACAGTTTCACCTCCGAGCCTTTTGTTTAGTGCCAATGTATCTTTTGGATAACAAGCCTGTGTACAGACAGTGTGCCATTATTGCTGCACTTTTATTATAAAGTCACATTGATTTTAGCTGGAGCTCAGTTCTGCTTTATACGCAGTAAATGTCAGCTCCCAAATATAAGCTGTGCCTTTGTCAGGTCTGTATCATCGCACAATACAGACAATAAGACATTTGATATAGGTCTAGCTGATATAAAGTGGCATTCAAGCTATAAGTTTATGGTATTTATTTTAACAGATATGGCTCTAAGCGAAAGTAGGCAGTGGATGGATGGTGATGCACAAAAGGTCAAACAGGACAGATTTATCAGATGATTGTTAGCAAAGTAAAGAATGAGTTTACAAAGAAGTAACAACAAGTGTATGTACTATTCTCCAGTAAATATTATATCAAATACAGATGGGAAGGGAGTTCATATCCAATGTGATCCAATGTGGACCATGTCTGGTGCTCTTTTGGATGAAGGTAAGATGGACATCCAGGATACTCCAACTGGAATTCATTGTCAGGTATGAGATGAGCCAGTGGTTTGAACCTCAGAACGGTGCATGTTTTTTCATGCTCTTTATCAGATCAGTGCAGTGTCTGCAGTGATGCAGTCGCTGTATCGACTGTTGTGGTGAAGGGAGAGAGACTGGAAAGGCAAAGCTCTCAATCTATGTTCCTAGTCTCACCTAAGATAAGTGAATCCTTTATTATCTCCCGTAGGAGAAATTTGTCTTTGGACAGGGGGATCTCATGTTTTAACAAAGAAAATCGAACACTGAACATAAATAAATAAGAGACCAAGAATAACCACAAGAGATTCACCATCAGGGGATCTTTAAATCGCTCTATGTAGGGAAGCACTTCACAGTTTTATGTTCTGTATTACTTATTATACATTTCATAAGCCTATGTGGAGCTTTGATTATGAGCTTTGAGTAATGACTGAAAGGACAACATGGAGGATAGAAGGATAGAAGTGGTTGAAATGATGTCCTCTGCAGGGTGGCTGGGCGCTCCCTTAGACATAGAATAAGGAGCTCAGTCAAGTGGTACAAACTCAGAGTAGAGCCTCTGCTCTTCCACTTAGAGAGGAGCAGCTGAGGGGAGGGCATCTGTTCCAAATGCCTCCTGGATGCCTCCCTGTGTTCCCGGCATGTCCCATAGGGAGGAGGCCTTGAAGAAGACCCAGGACACACTGGAGGGTCTATGTCTCTCGTCTGGCCTGGAAACACTTGGGATCCCGCTCACTCTGAATCCCAGCCCTGGATAAGCAGCAGACAGTGGTTGGCTGACATCTGGAATATAATGAATGAAACCTTGATCTCTGCAACGCCCCCTGGTGGATGTGGTGTCCTGTGCATGATGTGTGTAGTCTGCTTCACTGGGAACAACCCTGACTCCTATTTCACCTGTTTACTTTATCTACCAGCTGTCACCCTACGTGTCATCGAGCTCTTTAAGCACATTTACTGTACCTCCAATGAGCACTGCTAACCCAAAGTCACAAAGTCATTCTGTATTTATGAACTCCACATCCCACCCCCACCCCCTCTACCTCCTCCTCTATTCCAGCCTGTGCTCTGCTTGACCAAGGACAGAGGAGCGCTGCTGAGTCAGAGTGGACAGGAGGCGGCCATTTGTCACAGAATCAATGAGAACACACACAGAGACAGGCCATCGACAAGAGAATCATTTCACTTTGTAAGTATACCACCCACCTGTGCCCCTCTGCCACTGTAGCATCACTTATTATTGAACACGGGGCGGGTCACTGCTGAAGCTACAGCAGGAATTCTGAGTTTAACAGTGTTGGAAATGCTCTTTTAGCTCCTACTTCTCTATTCACAATATTTCTGGAAAAAGTAAACACACATTTCTGACTCACTTTCCTTGTGCACTGAGGAGTTAGCAGTATGTAACTTTCCAGTGGAGGCTATGCCATCTGCTATTCTATATGGAAATGTTATTGCCTTGCCTGGAATGTTCCACAGCTTGGCATTAAACCTATATATCATGTGGGTCACCTGCTGGTCTCCAATAAAATAGATAATGCTATACTGCTAAACAGTTGGCATACAATCTTTAAATATAGGTATAGTAAATGGAATAACCACCTAATGATGTCATACAGTGGAACAGAGTTAACTTAAATTAACTCCAGATATGTTCAAAGAAGCAATTTGTGGAAAAAAATCAATAAATAAATGAAATAAATGAAAAGAGTAATGTCACTTTAGTATGTATGAAGTAGTGGTCCAAGAAATTACTAAAGTAATAGTTAAAAAGTATTTAGGAAAACGACTACTCAAGTAAGAGTAAACTTATTTATTATTTCACATTCATGTAATTAGGAGGATAAAACAATAAATAATGCACAAAATCTGGTATTTTCAAAGGATTAGCATAAAAATGAGGCAAACCATAAAAAATTATATCTTAAGGAGCAGTCTAAGAAACACAAATGTTGAAATCATTTCATATTGACAACATAAAGCTTTTCTCACTTGTAAACCTACTCATATTGGGAAAAGTAACCAAAATTTTGTAAGTAAGAGTATTCAAACAGGAGTAAAAGTACTTAGAAAAGTACGATTGAATTAAAGTAAATTTTGCCTAAATGTAACCGAGTTCCACCTCTGGATATGACATAGATATAAGAATAAAGCCGAAGATCAACCAGAGTTACATATTGCCTTGTTCAGAGTTCATTACACTGTAGCCAAGAGTAACATGAACCCAAAAAGTCCAAAACACATCTTAAAACAGCATTCTTTACCCTGGCCATTTTCCACTCGGTCTCTGCAGTGCATCTCCTCTCTGCACCTCCTGCTAATGCCCATTACAGCAGAGGGAAAACTCTTCACTTTAGCTCATTTCCTCTCCTCCACCACAACCACGCCCCACAGCCTACCGGCCCCCCTCCCTGTCCAGGATGTTTACTGCAGCTGTGGAGTCTTTATGATGGCTCTCCTCATGGGACAGTGCCTTCAGGAGGCAGACACCGGAACAACAGGAAGCCCCCACACCTCTGTCCCAGACACAACACGAGACATGTCCTCACCTGCTGTCTGGGTACGCCACTGTTAGCATCCGGGACAGTGCGAGGAAGTGAGACACAAAGCCCTGTTTATGAGAGTCCTGGAAAAGCTGCAATGTAGAGCAGCGTGTGTCGTGGAGAGTAAATATAAAGGCCTGGTAACCCCAAATGAAGTCATACATCAGCTTTAGAAGGGCTGACATTTTGTATTCTTGCAGCAATTTGTGTTTATATTTGTATATATACACATATTAAAAACAACATAATGCAAAAAATAAATAAATAATAATAATAATAAATAAATAAATAAATAAATAAAAATAATTTCCATCCTTAGTGCCGTGCTGTGCCAAGGCCAGCCACATAACCCACATAATTTATAAAACATGACCAAATACAATAACAGCTTCACATGCATCTCTTACTCACACACTCTCAAACACAGGCACACACACTTACAGTAGTATTACATGTTTATTACATGTGAAGATGTTGGGTCAGTCAGTTGTGTGTCGACTCTCCGGGCTCCAGGGGCAGAGCTCTGCAATTTGAGACACTGATGTCACCCAAACATTACAAATGTTTTCTTACTGCATACAGTCTAAATCATGCTAGAATGATACTTTTTAATCATAAGACTGATCTCCGATTCACAAAGACGTTTAGTAATTCTAAGCTTGTGGCGCTGTGAGACGTGGCTAAAGCTAAAGCTAAAGCTAGAGAGTAAACGATTAGCTTTTTCTGTATTTATTTCACTTATTCACGTTTAAACCTCTTTTTATGTAACACATTGGGCTTGGCTCATCCATCCATTTTCTTCCACTTATCCAGTGCCGGGTTGCGGGGGTAGCAGTCTAAGCAGGGACTCCCAGACTTCCTTCACCCCGGACACTTCCTCCAGCTCCCCCGGGGGGACCCCAAGGCGTTCCCAGACCAGCCGAGAGATATAGTCCCTAAGGAGGAGGAAGGAGGCCCCGGGGTTTGGCTCATGTTAGAAATATTGTGCAGTGGAAATATTTATTTTTACCCTTTTCTAACATTAAGATGGTTATTCATTTAGACTACTGCTCTGTAATCTGGTCAAGTGCATCAAACTTCAACTAATCCAGAATAGTGCAGCTCGTCCGGCTCTGCGCTGCCCATACAGGACCAGCGTGAGCGTCATGCATGAGAGGTTATCCTGGTTTACTGTTGAGGACAGATTTATCTGTAGCCTTATTTTGTTTTGTAAAAATGTGTGTACTTTACAAAGGCCATTGAGCCTGTTTGCACAAATACTGCCTTCTAGTGATCAGCATGATTTTAACACGAGACATGCTTCACAGGGTCTTTTTATACTTCCACTGCCCAGGACTAATGCCCAAAAAAGAACTGTTGTGTACAGAGCGATAGTGCTTTGGAACACACTCCCCCAAACCTTAACTGTTCACAACCAAGTTTTAAGAAAATGTTAAAGAAATATATTATATACGTGATTATATTTAGTCAGTATTTATTCATTGTAATTTATTGGATATATTATAGTTAATGTTATGATGTAGTATACTATGGAACAGAACTGTGTTATGTGTGAACTTTAATGGTTATTTTAATGGATTTTTTTTTATTGTAAATTAGATGTTAACTTGGACCCCAGCAAGAATAGTCTTTACCCCAGTAAAGACTAACGGGGATCCAATAAATAAATAAATAAATAAATAAATAAATAAATAAATAAATAAATAAATAAATAAATAAAATCTTTTGTTATCTTTACGTGACTGCCCTGCATTGATAAACAGACATGCGAACACGCTAGCTTTGTTTTGTGAAGCATGTCGGCTCAATATACAACATTTACATATGTGGATACAGCAGTTTATCACATGATCATATGCTCTAAAGTGAACAAAATCCAAACAAGACTATACTCCAATCTCTAACTTTTAGACTCACGCATCACAATAGATTATAATAACAAAATAATATATATGAATGGAAATAATAAATCCTAAACAAGTAGCAAAAATAGCAACAGACTGGTGTTAAATAACTATATAAATGTATATGTACAAGTAAAAATAAAAAAAAACAGAAATATAGTAATAATAGTAATGCAAATATTTCTTTTTATCTTTTGCACTTTTAGCAACATTTCGACGCCAACGTAACCAGTGCTACAGCCAACACGATCACACCTGCAACTTCACAAACAATACACCTTCACACTTTCATAAACTCACACTTTCTCTCTCTTTCGGTCTTTGGCAAACGTCTGGAGTTAGTTTTCCTGATCTGATTTGTGGTCGGGGCGTCGCATCAGCATTCCTCCTGGACAATGGGGGGAGAATTCTTCAGCGCACATCAACAGGCGATGGGAGAACAAATCTATAACAGTCAGATGAAAGCTAGTGATACATGCTACCCCGGGCCACGCACTGCTTACAAATGACTGTACTTGTGAAGGTATTATGAAATCTGCTTTGACAAATTTGTGTGTGTGTGTGTGTGTGTGTGTGTGGTTGTGTGTGTGTGAATTGTTTACATTGAAGGTTGAGTTACAGGGAAGGCTAGGGGAAGCTGATTTTTGGACTAAACAGAGCGTGAAATGGCTTCTCCAAATCTGATGTCTCGGGATTTTGGAAGCGTTCCTCCCACTGCACTCACAGTTCACTGGTACCATGTTTAGAGTGAACTATATATGAAAAATAAACCGGATTTTTACAGCAAACGTCAACTTTCATTAGATTTTAAGTGCACTGTGCAACTTTTGAGGTTGGGGTTCCGCTACCATGAAGATACTATTGCTTTCCCTGTAATTTTCCACAGTATGTTATTAAACTTATATACTGTCATTTACAGATTATAAGATGCTACTTTTTTCTCACACTTTGAACCCTGTGGCTTATACAACGATCGCTGTGTGATAAAATAAGTTATGATGCTAAATTAACATTAGTGAGTGGGATACGTCTTAATAACCTGTATGTGTTAAATGCAGGTGAGGCGTAAATGACGAGAAGAAACGTCTCAAACTTCAGTAGCTGGACATCCACTTATACCTGATCGATACACCTAGCCCCGCCCCCTGAGAGCCTGAAATCCTACGAGACACTGACATGATCCCAGACAGGACAGTGGCTCTTTCTGCAGGAGACATGCGCAGTAGAGCCAGAAGTGACGTAGTCTGATAATCCTGTCGTTTTACTGCCGTGCTATAGACACTGTTCAATACCGGTATTTAATTAAAAATAAAAATCTTTCTGTGTAAATATTTCAAGTTACAATGTGGACTCCTGCGGCTTATAGACAAGTGCGGCCTATATATGTACAGATTTTTACTTTTCTTCTTTTAAAATTTAGTTGATGCAGCTCAATAATCCGGAAATTACGGTAAGTCCATTTATTAAATTATGAGTGTTTTTATTGCTCGAAAATATTCTTAAAAGCATGCATTATTATTGTGAGTGGGATCACCTTTGGACTGAAAAGTTTAATGCCATATCCTGGAATATTGGACGTAAAGCAATAACATCTCCATGGAGACAAGTAACTGGTGGACCCTCTTCATGACATCACAAGGTGGAACAGAGCCAAGTTTACTCAAACATGTGTGAGTGAAACCAAACACAACCCCAGGTATGTTTTTGAAGGCTTAAAGGTGCACTGTGTAACTTCTGTGGTGGAGGTCCTTCACCAGCTTCTCTCCATGGAGATATTGCCCGGAATGTTCCACAGTATGGCATTACACATGTTTATCCCTATGGAAACAGTAGTTGACACCGCAGGGCCAGGTTGCATGTCAGATCTCTGGAGAGGCGAGCTCACTCACAGTAAGAATGCATGTTTTTAGGTCAGTAAAAACTCATGTTCGTCAAATTCTTTTCTCCATGGAGATGTTATTAATTTGTGTGGAATGTTTCACAGTATGGTATTAAACCTTTCTATCTTCATGTAGACCAAACCAGACCAGACCAGATCTGTGGAGAGGTGACTCCGCTCACAGTCAGAATGCCTGTTTTTCTAGGTATTTATGAGAAATAAAACCAGTTGTAATTTAATAAATGTAAGATAGAGCTGTTTAATGTCATACTGTGGAACATTCCAGGCAGAGCAATGACATATCCATAGAAACAAGCAGGTGACAGACTACTACAGACACTAGAAAAGTTACACAATGCACCGTTATATTGTATGCAAGCTATAATTCTAAAAAACATGAAATAGCGATTGTGTAGCGTTATCATAGAACAGTATTTACCAGAGTACAATAGCCATTTTTGTCTCGTAGCTCAGACAGTGAGTGATGCAGTGTGCAGAGTGTCAGTGCCAGCAGTGCTTTCTATTAGCTGCTTCATTTAGCACGGCTCCGGTCAGGTGGGCTGTGAATGTGGGACTGTGCTGATGTGGACTGGCATTCACACTGGAGTTTTCTCGAAAGAGTGATAACAAAAGGCCGCTTAAGAAAAAATATGTAAAAAAGACTGGAAAAATGAATTGAATTGTTGAGTTGAGGAATGTGTGGTTGTAAGAGTGTACGATTGTGTGGATTTGAAATTTTAATCCTCACTAATCCCACTGGATGATATCTTGGATAGATGACTCAAAAGGGAGAAGGGTCTTTCAAATCTGTTCAATAGACTGGCTAACTTTCATCTGCTGATCTGATCTTCTTTAAGAATGCTTTCAGAAAACCATTTTACTTTTTTCCCTTCTTTTTTACAGTGGAATAAAATTTGTGAATGGAAGAAATGTATGTATTCATCCTTGAGAGAAATTACTGACTTAAAGAAGACATACTGTGCTTATGTCTGCTATAATAGTTATAATAAATGACACATATGAATTATTATGTTACAATTTGCACATTTAACAATTCACAATATTCTCTAAACTCTAAAATTACCTAATAAAACACAAAAAACAAGTCCGCTGACCTCTCTGTTAGAAAAGCGCAGTGCCCAATGGGAACAGACATGACATAACGACATAAATGTCATCACAACAAAGAGTCGTGAAGTTGTTGGCACCTCTGATGGATAGCTGCACATAGTGAGTATCAGATGCTTTTCCATTTGTACCAAAACGACTATGCGACACTACCAAATCCAACATGTATCACAGATTAAGAAAATAAAACTGGAGAACTCTGTAAGTACAGAGCAGTGGGCGTGCACTGGTGTTGGTGAAAATGTGGGTTGATTGGCAATAGAAGACGGGGTGGGATTATATAAGTTTTCTTCTTTCCACTCCTTTTTGGGCAAATGTTTTTTGTTGTTGTTATTTCCGTTATGATTGCACTTTTGTCATATGTATATATAAAATAATCTAAATTGCTTACTTGCCCAAAAACTTGACAATAAGTGATTACAAAAGATTATTCAAACATGCACAAATCACTTCAAATACAACTTCAGAGTGTGAATAATAAAAGGAGACAACTATAACATGGTTAAAGGGTCTGAAAAGTAAATAGGTCTGCTTTAAATTCTTGAGGATTATCTAAACTCATAGTGAAGCAGGTCTTTGCTGGTTAAAACATGGATGAGAGATTAACACTTCAAGACAAATACACATCCTACACCTGCCAGGCCAGATAGCGATGGGAAATATATTGGTGGCGAGATGGGTATCATGAGGGACTTTACAGAAGCGGGATTGATATGTGCGGCTCTCATGATTCAAGCCTCTGCTGAAAAAGATCAGGAAACACTGGAACGAAACCATAATCTGCTTGGGCGAAGCGTGACAACAGTGGCACAAGCAGAGACTCAGTCCAGTGGAGAGAAAAGCACAGACATCTTCCCTGTCCACAAATGCACAAAGCACCTCCCTCTGCACATTTTTCACAAACAAAATAGTCTGTGTTTCTGCTAAAATAGGCCAAACTACATCTGTTTGTGCAGCCATGTTTGTTTTGGTCATTTTGGTGCTTTGCCTTTGGCTTCCACCCAAGCCACAATACTGCCCTCTGATCCTGTGGTCCAGTCTCTGCCCTGTTGGTGGGCTCGAGCTCAAATATAGACACAGGACCTGTACAAGATAAATTCTCGTGAGTTTGTGCTCTCCCAAATGTTGCACAAATGCTAGTATTGCAAACCATGTGCCATTCCTATTACCTGAACAGCCAGTGAATCCAGAATGGGACCATAGAGCGTAAAAAACCTCCATCCTAACTTGGAACGGTCCAACCACAGTCGCTGATTTGTGCCACGTGTCTCTCAAATGCGGAAGACATCTTTACCTCGAAAATTCTTTTACCTGAGATAAATAAGAGTTTGCTGCTTTGATTGTTGATTCTGCAGAAAACTCAAAACTTTTTCATGTGTAAGTTGCCATGTTGTTTAGCTAACCTGTGTCTCTCTGATTGGTTAATTCGCCTGTCAATCATGCCTGTCTGAAATCGGGGAGTCAGGACACGATTCCAGACTCACACATATATCCACAGTTTTGTTAAAGTGTTTGGTTTTGGCTGGAACAAACAATGCAGGATTCCTAGTTTGAAATGAAGCTAAAGAGTTGGCAATATGTTAACACAATTATAAAAATACAACTGATTATATTGTATTGCAAAGAAACACTAAATAAATTCTGTTATTATCATTTACAGTTTATCGTGAAAGTTTTATTTGTGAACCACACTACAGAATCTTGCAACAACACAATGGTTTGGGTACAGACGCACAATTTACCGAGCCAAACTTTACACTTCTCTGTCTATTTACACAAACACTTCAATCAAACTAAAATAACATTTACTCACAGTACACACCCGTTCCTTCTGTACTTCCCCCGTGTTGGATCATATAAGGACACTGCACTTCGTCTGGGTGTTTGTCTATTTCTGAAAAACGCTTTGAGGCAACTTTTAATGTGACATTGGACTACATAAACACACTCAGATTCAATTAAAATAATGAGTTCCAGAATTCAACTTTTAATGCGCATATGACAGGTTTTCATGTTTTTTTAAATTATTACACGGTTTGAATGGATAGTATCTGTGTATTCTGGATCCCAGGAAACCTCTACCTTTGTTTTCAACACTGAGAGTTACATCCAAAATGCAGGGTTTTTCTGATATAGGTATTTTTATTGGTCTAATCATAACTTCTGAGCAATTTGGACAAGTTTTGTGGTTGCTATGTACAAATTATGGGATTTTCTCTATGTATGTCATATCTGCAAACAGGAAGTACATTTATAAACTTCACCAAAATTAACATCTTGGCACAAAAACTTACCTGGAGTTGTGTTTTGTTTCATTCACCCATGCATTATTAGTCTGAGTACATCTTCAAATCTCAAAATGCTCTGTTCTGCCTAGTGATGTCATGTAGTGGTGGTTTTCAAGTTCACAGCTCCTTTTACCTTTCACCGTTCAGTAGAGATCGGCAATTCCAGGGCTGAAATCATCCAAATGATTTTAGTGAAATGTGTGAAGTTTAAAAACACAGTGGAGCACTTCCTGTATTACCACATGACATCACAAGCTGGAAATGAAGAACTCTAATATATGCAGTTTGTGTGTTAAACAAAACACAACTCAACTCCAGGTATGTTCTTGAGGAAACAACATTATAAAAAAGATCAGAAAATAGCATAATATAGGCCCTTTAAAAGCTGTAGTTATTCTAAACGTTAAAAAAAAAAAGAAACTTTATTGCAGCTGTATACACATTCCTTTTTATTTAATTTCATGCATAAAAATCCCAGCGTGGATAAACATTTGCCGATCTGTTTGATGGGACATTTGGACGCTGGGGCTGCAGTGTGGTTGGCACTTTTTATTTCCAAATGCATAAAGAGAAACAACTGCTTTGTCACTGGGAACATTATGTATATTTTATGCTACAGCTGTCCAGACCAAACATCAGACAGTTTCGGTGAGTAAACATGGGGAGACTGGCTCTGTTCTGTGCCAGTTTAGATGGTGCAAGAGTGTGTGGAGAGGCATACAGGGAACTCAGAGCAGAAGGAGCTAAAAAAAAACAAAAAACGATTTTATTATGCAACATTAGGGCCTGAATAAGATTAAATGTCCTATATTACGCAAAATGGACTTGTGAGCTTTAAGCCATGTTAAAATGTCGTCTCGCACCTGGAATTGTGCTTTGTTTCTTTCACACATGAGTAATCCTGCATTATTAGTCTCTCTTCATGACCAAAGCTCAAAATGCTCAGCTACCTTTTACATTTAGTTCAGAGATTGGACATGCCAGGTGTGAAATGATCCAAATGATTCTTCTTGTGAAGGTGAAAACACAGTGGAACACTTCCTGTATTACCACATGACATCACAAGGTGGAACAGAGTGTTTTCTATTTGAGAAAAGAACCCAGGCTAAATCTGCAGGTTTTGTGTGTTAAAGATGTGTGAATGAAACAAAAACACAACTCCAGGTCTGTTTGTGATGAGGAAACATTATAACATAAATCAGAAAATGGGTTTGTGTATTGATCACAGATTCTTGAAAATGTGTTGTTTAAATCCATTTTGTATTGTTTCTTGAGTTTTCAGACAATCTCAAAACTATTTTGACAGTGTTTGCTAACGTGTGCATTGTGTCGCCATGGTAACTGAACATTCCTCCATTAGAGATACATGTAGAACACCTCCAGCACGATGTGGAAAGCAACGGGAAGGGGTTCTCGCAAACAAATTACCGTATTTTCCGGACTATTGAGCGCACCTGAATATAAGCCGCATCAACTAAATTTTCAAAGAATTTTATTTTTGTACATATATAGGCCGCACCTGTCTATAAGCCGCAGGTGTCCACGTCTTCAAGAAGTTTTCAAGTTCCGAGCATCTGCTTGTATTGCCTCTAAAGCTTTTGTCGTCTTTTTGCATTGAGTCAGTTCGTCAGGCGCGAGAGTCGCTCTGGCGCTCTGCAGCGCATGTCTCGAGCAGAAAGAGCCGCTGTCCTGTCTGGGATCATGTCAGTGTCTTGTATCATGTCAGTGTCTTGTATCATGTCAGTGTCTTGTATCATGTCAGTGTCTTGTAGGATTTCAACAGGATTTCAGGCTCTCCCGGGGGTCGGGGTTAGTTGTATCGATCATGTATGAGTGGATGTCCCGCTACTGAAGTTTGAGACGTTTCGTCTCGTCATTTACGCCTCACCTGCATTTAACACATACGGGTCATTAAGACGTATCCCACTCACTAATGTTCATTTAGCAGCAGAACTTATTTTATCACGCAGCGATAAACTGTTTTAGTGCTGACAACAGCGCTAGCGAGTGTTCTAACTAACCCTAACCCATGTTCACCGCACAGACAGCGGCGCTTTCTGCACTCGAGCTGCGCGCGCATCTGCTGTGTTCATAGACGAATAATTATTCGTCCATATATGAGCCGCATCGGTGTATAAGCCGCAGGGTTCAAAGTGTGAGAAAAAAGTAGCGGCTTATAGTCCGGAAAATACGGTAAACATTTTAATATGTTGTTTAAATATAGCATTTTCAAAAGGTAACATGGTAATCTAAATATGTTATGTGTTAGCACCACATTTTTAGGTCATTCTAAATAAATAACAGAATTTTACATAGTTCAATAATGATTTTTATATAACAACTCCCGGTATGTTTTTCACGAGAGACCAATGTTAACAAAACAAAACAAAACTAAAAAAAAATCCAAAAACATTAGCATAAAACTTTTCAAATCAGGTCATATGTGATGGCTAAAACTGGCACTGTACAACCAAACTAGTCACATGGCACTACTTTTGCCTGCTTTTCTCGGCGTTACCATCTGCGGTTTGAGTCTCACTGTGTTTTTGGCCCCGTGCCCTCCTCATATCTGGGCTTGTCTTGCGCCGATGCCAAGTTCCTGCCAGGCAGTGACAAAGTGCCTCCATGTGGATAATATTTGAAAAGAGGTGCCATCCGCAGGGCCAAGGTCATGCTAGTGCCACGGACATACGGCTAATACTAATGAATGGGAGAATACTGTCCCTCAAGTCCTTCAACGTTAAAGGTCCCATATTGTGCAAAATTGACTTTTTTGAACTTTAAACTGTGTTATAATGTTGTTATCTCCTCAAAAAGATACCCAGAGTTGTGTTTTGTTTCATTCACACGTGTTTGAGTAACCCTTTTAATTAGTCTGTCTACATCTCCTAAGCTTAAAATGCTCTGCAGATTGTGTGTTAAATATGTTTGAATGAAACAAAACACAACTCCAGGTATGTTTGTGATGAGGAAACAACATCACACGATACAATAGATCAGAAAATCATGTATTATGGGCTCTTTAAACAAGTTACTTTTTCCTTGTGAGTTGGTGGAGCTGTGGAGCTGTCCAGGGTGCTGAAGCTGTTGTTTGGATACAGATTATTTGGAATATGGTGAACCATCATGAAGTGTTATGTGATTAGATTTGGACAGTTATGATAATTTGTTGTTATGAAATGAAATGACTAAGAATGTGGGATGGTGCAGATGAAATTTATTAAAAAGAGAAACACTACAAGCAAAACTCTTTTCTTTCTTTTTTTTTTTTTGGTCAGTTTGGTCTCGGAGCGTATAAGCTTTCATGTGGAAACAATTAAATTGTCCACTCTGCAGATGATTAATTTTTTTAATTTAACCAACTTAATTTAATCAACTTGCAGCCATGGAGTTATATGGGACATTGTAACTTCAAAGACCATTTTCTCAAAATGCATTTTTCTCTCATAGGGGCATAAGCATCAGCACCTACACACACCAAACGTTACAGCCTTGTACTGAACAACATTTTGACAGATTGTACAGAAGGATTTTTGATCTGATCTGATTCCAAGCCTGATTCATTAAAGTTTAACTCCAAAAATAGTGTATTTGTTTGTATCTAATATGACAGCAAAATGAAGGAATGGGTTTTAAACCTGGCTCTTTCATATTTTTTACACAAAAAGCCTTTTCTTTTTTTTTTTTTTTTAATAAAAATACATGAAAACATTACATGATGGAAAACTTGTAATACATTTTTCTTACATTTATGTGAGTAAATTACAGGAGAAGATTCATATTGATATCATAAAATCGAAGATTTTTTTATATTCACCTGCAGTATCTCTTATTAAAGTAAGTATAAAGTAAACCTGATAAAATAGAAGGCCAAAAACTAGATGATGGAACCACAACCACACAAAACCACAACTCTATCACACAATACAAGGACATTACACACAGACATAACAATTTCACAAAGACCATCTTCTGCTCATATTTAAGATACATGGCTTATTTGATTCTTCACAAATAATGCACAGCTGTACCACTGGGAAAACCAGGTGCCACAGTAAAATGTACTACAAATATTTTTAATTCATATACCGTACTCAATTCAATTTTGAATTGATCTTTTTTAAATATATATATTTCACACTTCGCCCCGCCCTTGGTTTAGAAACACTGATCTTCATGTCATTTATTCATTCATTCAACACTTAGTACTAGTAACTTCTGAAGCCGCATCTGCCCTGGGGTAGATTGACAGATACAAGGCTGCCAGTCCACTCCATCTGCCCCTGTGACCACAAACATTCTCCATTCACGAACCACATATATAGGTCCAAGTATAGTACCACAGTAATCCTAACCTAAGGCTGCATGTACATCTTAATGTCACCTCTCCCCAGAGACTCAGAGGCTCCAGAGCTGATCCTACAGCTGTGTTAAATACAGATAAGACAAACAAACACAGAGATCTTCTGTTCATTGATTTTCCCGATGGCACAGGCACAGGCCAAGGTGAATGTTAGGAGCTTTATTCACTTAAGACCCCCACTGAACCAGAGCCAACTACTGCATACTGCCCGTGTGAGCAAAGTATAAGCAAAGGCAGTGGGATGAGTGTATCCTCTGAGCTTTCAAACAGGGTACAAACTAATCAATCTGGGGTTAAAACAAAAAATACTAGCTCTTGGAAAAAAAAGAGTAAAAATAAGAATGATAAAACAAAAGCTGTATTTAAAGGTCCTATATTATGAGTCTTAATAATAATGTCTCTATATAATCTCATCCAAAGTGGAGTTGTGTTTTGTTTCACACATGTTTGAGTAATCCTGCTGTTTGAGTTTGGAGCAGCAACTTTTATAATGCTTTATTTATCACTCCCCACGTATTGAACCACCATCACACACACATACATATACACACACACACACACACACCACATTCATACTAAGCAGCTTAGGTGAAGTGTCTTTCCCAAGGACACAGCCACCATATGCACTAGTTCAAAAGGGAATCAGTTATCAAACTTTTGAAGGACGAGCGTTCAAACCACTGACCCCCTCCTGCCCCACCACAGCGGTCTCCCATCCCAGGACTCAGGCTCGGTCTTGCTGAGTTTCTGAGATCAGAATGTGATTGGACATTCTTAGGGCGCCTTCACACTTATTATTGCTCTGAAGGCCTCAGTGGATTTCTGGATAAAGGGTGTTAACACTTGCACTACGTGAAAACTGGGACTAAACCAGGACTTAACCGGGAACTAAACCTGGACTAATGAACCCAAGTCCACATTAAGACTAAAATGGACTCAATTCAGGAACAAATAATGACGATAAGTCTGAAGGCACAGTTCGTACACAAAGTAATTCAAAGTGCTTTACAGAATAAGAAAGACATCAAAATCACAATACAAAAATTGGGGTGTTGGATACGAAATGGCAGACTTTAAAAAGGATATTTATTTTACTTCTATGGGGTATTAACTACTAACACATCAGATATTTCGATCCCTGTCACCTTTTATTGTTCTGAAAATGCTATATTCACCGAAAACAATGTATTAACATGTTTTATTAGTTTCACTTTTGTTTCTGATGCTCTGAGTCTCCCCTTCAGAGCGCTTTCACAACACCATCAGCGTACATCCCGCTAATTAAACTACTGCACATCACATCAGGTTTGTGAAGTTGTAGTGTACAGTTTTTTGTATATTTATAGAGAGCTAAATCACTAAATTACTAAAACCTCTTCAGGTGTGTTTTTGATGAGAGAACAACCTTATAACATGGTAGAAAGCTTTTTTTTTGTAGCAGCAACTTTGGCAGAATACAACAAGGACACTCAAGTTCATGTCATTCAAATTGGCCTCATTTAAATGGATTTTTCAACATTTTGTCTAATTGTATAATGTCCTCTCCCTCCTCTTGTTTTTACAGCTTTTTAGTCTATTTTTCCCATTACTTTCCAGTGGACTAGTGCGCTTGTTTGGTGTGTTTACATCTCCAAAAACAAAGTGTACATAGCCGGAACTGCACTAGATTTCACTTCAGCCGGAGTGTAAACATGCCCTAGGACTCACCCAGAATGCAATGCTGGCAGCTTGTTTTCTATAGACTTTTGGCAGTGACACTTTAAAGGTCCTATACTATGCAAATTGACTTGTGAGCTTTAAGCCTTGTTAGAATGCCGTTGCCTCCTCAAAAACATACCTGGAGCTGTGTTTTGTTTCATTCATACATGTTTGAGTAATTCTTTATGATTAGTTTGTCATCTCCAAACCTCAAAATGCTCTTTTTTTCAAATTAGCAGCTACATTTTACCTTTAGTTCAGAAGAGATGGGCAATTCCAGGGCTGAAATTATCCACATGATTCTAGTGAAGGTGTATGGAGTTTAAAAACACAGTAGAGCGCTTCTATATTGTATTACCACATGACATCACACAACAGAGTGTTTTCGGTTTGAGAGAAGAACTCAGCCTAAATATGCAGGGTCTGTGATGAGGAAACAACATTATAACATTCTGTAGATCAGAAAATAGCGTAATATGGACCCTTTAAGAAGAATCTTTAGCTATTTATTTTGTTTATTTCTTCTGTTTCATCAAAATCCCTCAGTCTCTTTCCACCTATCGACACAAGCCCACTCTATCATGTGTTCAAACATGCGTGACATATAGAAAATCACTGTGCGAGCAACTGTCCAGATCAGCCCTGTCTGCGCCTGTGACTGAGAGAGGCCCCGGGGCCCCTCCAGTCTCCATCGACCCTCACTTAGACTTTTAATAAACACGTGAAATCCTTATAGATCGTCCCACTGACCTGCCACAGCGACGCACTCACGGGGAATTAGAGTGTGCATAGATTCACTGGGGGCCCGGGGAGAAGAGAGGGAGGAATACGGAAAAGATTTGAAAGGCAAAATCGATACGGAATGAAACGCTAACCGAAAAGTGCACTGTGTAACTTTTCACCTGCTTGTTTCTATGGATACAAGCAGGTGTTGTTACTCTCTGTTATTATATTATATTGTGACGAGCGAGCTACTGTATCCAGATAATTTCCCTTGTGGATCAATAAAGTTTGTCTAAGTCTAAGTCATTCCTCTGCCTGGAATGTTCCACAGTACGACTTTAAACAGCTCTACTTTACATTCACTCAATTACAGGTGGTTTTATGGCTCAAAAGTACCTAGAAAAAACGACATTCTGACTGTGAGCGGGGGCGCCTCTCCACAGATCTGACCTGTAACTTGGTCTGGTTTGGTCTCCATGACGATAGAAAGGTTTAATGCCATACTGTGAAACATTTCAGACAAAGCAATAACATCTCCATTGAGAAAAGCATTGGACGGATCCTCCACCGAAAAGTTACGGCTCTGTAAAATAAATGTACTGTCTGGATTTTAATTAGAAAGCATTTTATTGTCCGATAATCAGGAAGTGCAGAAGTGTTAGCATGCTAGCTGTTGTTAACTCACTTCGGTAATTGAGAAATCCTTTTGGACCGCAGCAAACAGATTTACACAAAATGTTTTTCACGTTTTTAAGACAGTGAATGACTAACTTAAGTGCATGTGACAGGAGTATGGCATTAAAGTGAGCAGGCTTGCCTCTCCACAGATCTGACCTGTAACTTGACCTTCACCTGTGTACCCAATGAAGACGATGAGATACTATCCTACAGCCTCTACTTCTTTATTATTTCTGCACAATGCCACTTGTAGTACTACTTTTACTTCTCCCATTACTACTATAACCCTACCACTATTATTTTTGTGGTGATTACTTGTTTTTAGGACAAAGTGAAAACTGCCACGTCCTTGAGGTCCCCAGAAAATAATTACCCCAAACGACTTGTGGCGAGATGGATCATAGCCCATCTACAGTCACTATTCATTAGCTTAGCATAATAGCTTAGCATGCTAGCTCGTCTGAACGTGTCTGCCACTACCTGAAAACTAATTATAAGTTTCCCAGGCTTAATGACATGTTATAAATAGGAAGAAGAAGAAGAGTTTGCGGTTGGCAGGTCTATCAAAGCTCAGCGTGTTGTACTTTATAAAAAAAAAAAAAGTGTGGGTAGAAAAAGGCCCAATTTAGTTTGAGGTGTGGAGGAAATAGTGTTCGGACCAACAAGTGCACTCCAGCTTTATGGAAAGACAAGATGGAGAGAGTTAAGAGGGTGGTGGAGAGGGAGAAAGGAGGAAGAAAGAGAGGTAGAGGAGAGAGAGTGAAAAGAGAGAGAGAGAGAGGGAGGGAAAGAAAGAAAGAGGAGAGAGACAGAAAGGGGAGACAGAGGGGGGCAGAGAGAGAGGGGCTGTTAGAGTGAAAGAAAGAGAGAGAGAAAGAAAGAAAGGGAGTGATAGAGGAGAGAGAAAGAAAGGGAGCTAGAGGGAGATGAAGAAAGAAAGGAAAGAGGGTGAAGAAGAGAAAGAGAGAGAGGGAGGGAAAGAAAGAAAGAAAGAAAGAGAGAGGGAAAGAGACAAAGAGGGGAGACAGAGGGAGAGGGGGAGTGTTAGAGTGAAAGAAAGAGAGAGAGAAAGAAAGAAAGGGAGTGATAGAGGAGAGAGAAAGAGGGATAGAGGGAGATGAAGAAAGAGAAAGAGAGGACAGAGAGTGAAAAAAGGGAAAGAAAGACAGAAGAGAGAGACAAAGAAAGGGAGAAGAGAAGACAGAGAGGGGAGACAGAGGGGGGCAGAGAGAGGGAGCGTCAGGGTGAAAGAAAGAGAGAGAGAAAGAAAGGGAGTGATAGAGGAGAGCGACAAAGAAAAAGAGATAGAGGGAGATGAAGAAAGAGAAGTAGAGGAGAGAGTGAAAAAGAGAAAGAGGGAGAAAGAGAGAGGGAGGGAGGGAAAGAAAGACAGAGGAAAGAGACAAAGAGAGGAAGAAAGACAGAGAGGGGAGACGGGGGGCAGAGAGAAAGGGGCTGTTACAGTGAGAGACAAAGAAAGAAAGAAAGGGAGTGCTAGAGGAGAGATAGAGGGAGATGAAGAAAGAGAGATAGGAGAGGGAGGGAGGGAAAGAAAGAAAGAAAGAAAGAAAGAGGAGAGAGACAAAGAAAGGGAGAAAGACGGAGAGGGGAGACAAGGGGGCAGAGAGAAAGGGAGCGTTAGAGTGCAACAAAGAGAGGGAGAGAAAGAAAGGGAGTGATAGAGGAGAGAGAAAGAAAGAGAGATAGAGGGAGATGAAGAAAGAGAGGGAGGGATTGATAGAGAGGGGAGAGTGAGAGAGAACGGGATAATCAGACAGAGTGAGAGGAAGAGGGTGAGAGAAAAGGTAAGAGAGAAACAAAAAAAGAGAGAACAAAATAGAGAGGGAGAAAAAGAAAGCGAGGGGGAAAGAGAGCGAGGGAGACAGAGAGGGAGGGAGAGTTAAAGAGGAGAGAGATGAACGGAAAGAAAGAAAGAGAGAGAGAGATAGACAGGGGAGAGTGAGGGAGAAAGGGATAGTAAGAGAGTGTGGGAAAGAGAAGGTTAGAGAACAAAAGAGAGAGATAGAGGGAGAGGAAGAAAGACAAAGATGGGGAGAAAGGGAGAGAGGGACATAGAGGAGTGTGAGAGAGAAAGGGATAGTGAGAGAGAGAAAGAAAGAAAGATAGAGAGTGCTGAGGGACTGGTAGACGGTAAGAATCAAAATGGAGCACTGTTCAGTAGTGGTTTGCCAATTTGGTCCACGGCAATTTGAAATTTCTTAAGTGTCCTTGAATGAAAGAATAAATGATAACTTCCAAATTCATTTCTGAGGATGGGGAAAAACTTGTAAAAGCGGTGGGAGAGGCATATTTTAACCAAAAGAGACGACACATCATGCTATAAAAACTGGGACTGGACTGGAACAGGACCAGGACTAAATCAGGACTTGACCAGGTCCAAACCAGTCTACATCAGGACTAAACTGGGGTTAAAGGGCCCATACTACGCTGTTTTCTGAGCTGTTTTTTTGTTTCTTTCACGCACGTCGAACACACAAATCCTGCATATTTAGGCTTCTCTCAAACTGAAAACACTCACTTCCACCTTGTGATGTCACGTGGTAATACAGGAAGTGCTCCACTGTGTTTTTAAACTCCATACACCTTCACTAGAATCATTTGGATCGTTTCAGCCCTGGATTAGCATATCTCTACTGAACTAAAGGTAAAATGTAGCTGTTAACTTGAAAACTACCGGTTCATGACATCACAAGGTGGAACAGAGCATTTTGAGCTTTGGAGATCTACAGACTAATAATAAAGGATTTCTCAAACATGTGTGAATGAAACAAAACACAACTCCAGGTATGTTTTTGAGGAGATAACAACATTCCAAGGTGACTAAAAGCTCACAAGAGTAAATTTAGCGTAATATAGGACCTTTAAATCAAGACCAAAGTGGGGAAAGTACAAATTCTAATTGCCACACATTGCATAATTCTCAGACTTCTCTTTTTTCTGCAGACCAGTTTTGTGATGATCTCTTTTAAAAATGCCTCCAATGACTGATGGGGTGTGGGTAGAGATTTGCACTCAAAACCTTGTGACTAATACTGGTCTGTGGAGATAGTTTAATGGAAAGTAGTTTTGAAAAGATTCTGCAAAACACCAGAGATAACAGCTAAAATCAATCCTCTAAATCCTCATACCTCTTGGTGAAACTGTGGTACTTACCCAGGAACTCATACTCAGTCATACTAGTCTTTTCTACAGTCCTCAGTGCAGTTTTTTTTTTTTTTTTTTTTAGCAAACATTTGTTAAAGAATACAGCTTGCAATTTTGGTTCCGTTCCAGGTGGTTTTGGAGGAAATGGTACAAAATACCTCTTAAAGGTCCTACATTACACAAAGTCATGTTAGAATGTTTTTACCTCATCAAAAATAATACCTGGAATTGTGTTTTTTTCATTCAGACATGTTTGAATAACCCTTTATTATGACTCTGCCACCTTGTGATGTCATGTAGAGGGGCATTTTTCAGGTTAACAGCAGTAGAGATGGGCTATTCCATGTCTGAAATGATCCAAATGATTCTAGTGAAGGTGTGTGGAGTTTAAAAACACAGTGGAACATTTCCTGTATTACCACATGACATCACAAGGTGGAACAGTGTTTGAGATAAGAACTCAGCCTAAATATGCAGGGTTTGTGTGTTAAACGTGTGAGCTCAGTGAGTGAATTCTGGAGGTTCTGAGCTTTAACATGAGACATAGGCTGTTCATAGACTGAAAATGAGAAAAATCAGTGTGCAGGTTAAGGCACTGGAAACCCTATTGTATATTACACATTACCTTTTATTCAATTCAAGGCACTGGCAACTCAGATTTAATTGCGATTGTAATACCTTTTATAAACCATCTAGAGGGCAGGCTACATATCATAAATTTAAAAACACAAAGGAGCTTTAAAGTGGGACAAAACACCTAAACTCCGCCCACAATAGTGTTTTAACTAGAGCTGCTAAACTGGGCAGTACCTGGAGGACTAAAAAAGAGAGTGAGGGGGATGGAGAATATACAAGGGACAGTGCGATTGGTCCAACTTCAATCTCCGCCCGTGCAGAAACACCTGGGAAGCCATGCGGTGGCCAGGGACAATAGACAATGCTATACACAGCAAAAAAAATTGGTTTAAAAGATTGTAGAGGGCTAATTTTGATGACACCGACACAATAAAACAGGATTAAAAGCTCCAAAAAGTCAGTTTAAGCGCATTGCCCCATTAATTTGGTACGAAATCTCTCCCTATTTACAAGAGAGTCACAAATGAGTTTCGAGATCATTAGCTTACTCTTAATGCCCCCCTTTGGACCCATATAGCTCCAGGAAATACATCACCTCACCTTTAATAACCCAGAATTAGGATCGTGACTCACGGCACTGTCCAGGTGGGAGTCGTTTGGTGACATTGGGAGAGTTAAAGACTGCGGTCAGATGGTTCGTTCACAGGTGAGTCCACTGCCCCCCTCTCTCCATCCCGTAATAATAACAACGCTAGGAGCCCTTAAAACTGCCATGTTCACACCCCCACATCCACATTCTCCGTTATAACTCTGTGCGACCAGAGAAGCGGCCATAACAGATGGTACCTCCTGGCATAGCGTGTGATAGAAAACGCTAAGCTAATGGTGATCGCACACTCAAATACAGGGAAGGTTAGCGTTAGCAATTCAAAAAACTGATTTTATTATGTACATGTCTTTTTAAATCATATTTAAAGGCCCCACATCACACTATTTTCTGATCTATGTTATACCTTAAAACAGACCTGGAGTTGTGTTTTGTTTCATTCACACGTTTAACACACAAACCCTGCATACTTACGCTTAGTTCTTCTCTCAAACAGAAAACACTGTTGGAGTTAGAGGAAATGCTCCACTGTGTTTTTAAACTTCATACACCTTCACTAGAATCATTTGGATGATTTCAGATGTGGAATTGCCAATCTCTACTGAATTAAAAGTAAAAGGTGGCTGCTACATGACATCACAAGTTGGAACAGAGCATAATAAAAGTTTACTCAAACGTGTGAATGAAAACAAAACATAAATGACAATGACAAATGACAAATGACAAACAAAACAAATGTTATAATATAAGAAATATTATTGTGCTATATAGATTATCTATTACACGCGTGGATCGTTATGTTAGAATTTGGACATTTTAAATCACAATATTCATCTAAAATGACTTATTGAGAAAAAAACAAAAACAAAACAAACAAACAAACAAAAAAAAACATCTCCACTGACTTTTAAATTACAGAGCCTAATGAGGTATTTGGAGTTGATTCTCGCCTGCCTCTTAACATGCCCCATAAACACTGTAAACATGCTGTCAGCTTCTTCTATGGACAGCTACAGATCACAGAAGCAAACCGTTTTTTCAGTTTTGTTTTGTTTTTTCATGTGTACCAAAGTCACTACATGGAGTTGCAGAATCCTACGTGTATCACCCATTAACAAAATAAAATTGGATAACGAAGTAAGTACTCTTTCTTTAAAAAGCAACAACATCATGTGCTCATACATGAAAATCGCAGGGGTCATTTTCACTGACCTCAAGGACATTTTCAGTGCCCAGAAGATTTCTTCAGACCCCAGCCACCTTCAATGTGCTGAGTTCAAACTCCTCCCGTCTGGCCACAGATAAAATGCCCCAATATGAAGGACAAACTGACACAAGAACTCTCATATTCCTGCTGCCACTGACATTATAAACCACTCTAATCTGTACTGTACTTATTTATTATTACTATTACTTTTAATGTTGTATGTATGGTCTGTATATGCTGTGTACTGCTGCTATAATTTCCCTTGGGGATAATTAAGACTCCTTGAATCCTGAAGTACAGAGCAGTGGGTGTGTACCAGGTGTGGTGAAATGACCATCTTGAATACAGGAGAATAAAGATTAAACACAACCTTGAGTGGGTAAATAAGATAGAAAACAATGTGGTTAAATCTATGAAAAGTAAATTTTATATAATAAATAGCCATTGAATGCATTTATCTTGCATAGTTATTCAACATATTTAGCTCTACGTTCATTTCCATGTTAAGAATAACCTTGTAATGTTGTCAGAAGTACTAGAAAAAAAATATTGTGTGTACTACGCTTTAGCAGAACCATTATAATTGCATTCTTTCATACACTCTTCTCCAAGGTCTGCTCCATTCTTCCACCTGAGCTGCTTTCTTTCTTCACTTTGATAATACAGATTTTTTTCTGTGTGGATCTAGGTGGTTCAGAGTCAGTAGGGGTCAGCAGTTCAAAGGAGTGGTCACACTATGGGACCCTCATGAATAGTGAGACAGAACAAAGATCACTAGAATAGAAGATGCTTTATTCAGTTCTGACACGGGCAGGTTACTAATAAGTGACAGAAGAAAAGACAAGCAAAATACAGCAGCTTTATAAGAACAGAAATGCCAAAAAGTGTATTCAAGAGAGTAAGTGTCAGGGTTCAAACAGGCCTATTAGACAAAACAGCAGTGTTTAATACTGAGAAAAGTGTCTATGGCAGGAGACTTTTTTTTTTATCAAGGACATCGATTGGTGGTCAATACAGTGAATAATTAAAACATGTGTATTTACAACAGCTAAGAATGACCTTTATTCATGCTTAGAACATCAACAGGACACACTCTGAATACCAGGCAGATGAAAACACTCTGTGCATTTGTGGACAGGGGAGATGTCAACTCGATACAACAAAAGTTTTGCTGTTGTAATACTTCAGCCGATCAGATTCAAATATTTGTCCTGATGTTTTACCTGTTCGCATTTGCTTTCACCGTTCCAGATTGACGTGTAGAACTTAATTGTTGCGCTACACACGTCATTCTGGTCTTAACGATGGGTCAAATGTAGAGCCGACTTAGAATGTCAATTATGCAGTAATTGCAATAAAAACCAAAAGGACCACATTAACAGAGTGGAATATTTTCCTGCTTTGAAGTCCTTAGAAAGTTATTACACAGAGGCCTTCAAGGTGACTCAGACTTGTGAAAAGTGGCCCTTTGAGACGCACTGTAACTGCAAATTACAAGTAATCGCTGGAGAACCGTTTGGGTTTTAAGGCGTTCAGTAAACCTTTTTATGTCAAAAGCTGTTACAAGGAAAATGAGAATATTATTGTTAGTCCTTGGGCATTGGTGTTTCTTTAAAAATGTGAAATCATTTTTGGATTTGTACTGAAGACTTTATCATCCCAGAAATGTTCTCTCTGTATTTGACCCAGGCCCAAGCTGTAGCAGTGGGCGACTGTAATGCAACGAAAATGGCATCATCACTAACGACCCAATTTGCTATAGACAACGAGACATGAATTTCCTCCTGGAGTGTTTTCAAGTAGAGAACAGTGGTCAGCTGGACACTGTTTTTGCAATCAAGACATTTCAGCTCCCATTCAGAAGCTATTTTCAATTTGATGCTACTGACCTGAGGTACTAAGATTTATCCTACTCTGAGTCTTAATCCTAGTGCCTCATCCCAGTACCATCAAACTGAAAATGACTTCTGATTGGGAGCTGAAACACCTTGATCGCATCAATGTCC
Source organism: Taenioides sp. WSHXM2023 (assembly GCA_029959045.1). Lineage (NCBI taxonomy): Eukaryota > Metazoa > Chordata > Actinopteri > Gobiiformes > Gobiidae > Taenioides > Taenioides sp. WSHXM2023. The sequence goes on from CM057085.1 coordinate 36,193,683, forward strand.
ATATGACCGTTGAAACCTTCTAAAAATAAGTCTAAGAAAATGGGTGGTTTTAGGTGGTAGTTGAGAACTGAAATTTTTTGTGCATTTGATTCTTGAATGCAGAACAATACAGGATTACTCAAACATGCATGAATCAATCACAACTTTGAGTGTTATTATAATGAGGGAGCACTAAAATTTGACTAACAATAATATTTGATGTCCCCTTTAAAAGTTCAATTAATATGAAGTGTACCCTATAATATTTAGCTGGTATACAAAGTACACATTTGGTACATTTGTATTTATTAGTGCTTTTTAATTATTTCCTTCACACAATATTTCAACTTTTAAAATGTAAATTCTTGCATGTTCATGGTTATTAATTCATGGTATTAAGAAACAGCTCTATGTCAAAACACTTCCTTGAATCTAAGCAGGACTCTTCGTCAAGGACACTTAAACAGAGCCGGAGATTGCAGACACTTGGTTCTCTCTTTGTGCAGGATAAAAGCATGCTAGGCACTTTCTCATTATTAGCTTTTAGCAGCGGGAGCCGTCAAACCGAACAGACTCATTCCGGATTCATCCTGGCTTGGAAAACACTTAAAACGCACCCGGCCTTTCAAATAGACAGATGAAAAAAAGCATTTCATTTGCACCACGGAGTCAAAATAAACAGTTAATTTGCTCGCATTTCAAACGGCGAGGAGGAACACATTGTTTTCGAGTATTATCTAGCAAAATATGGCGGATTTAAACTATTATTTGCTTGAAAGGCCCTCTCTGTAATTACCATGGGGAGCCTATTACGGGCTTTGCTTAGACTGTGATTTATCGGCGTGCCACTGGAATGATGTCAGACATGTTAATGAGGGTTGCGTCCCGTCCTATCTGAGCCCGCACAATTTACATACTTTTATCGGAGTGTCCTTGGGAGTGAATAAAATGGCACCGCCGCTGTAGTCGTGTTTGGGGGATTGGTGGTGGAGGTGCTTTTGATCCGAACCAGCGCTGATGCGAAATAGACTGTTTTTCTCATGATTAAATGTTAAAAGGTGGATTTAGTTGGAGGAACGGGTGAGGGCTGGTGTAATTACTTGGCGGCAAGAGCAGATATGATGCCGGCTCTTTGGTATTGTGTTGCATTTGCTGTGATGTTGGAATATGAATTGCACAGTTTTTATCCAGTCATTGCTTTGTTGAATTTCAATACAAATACGCATTATTTAAGTTGATCAAAGCCAAGTTGGAGTTTAAAAAGGTGCACTTTGTCACCATGCTGATTCACCTTGACATTAAACTTATTTAGCCTTATCTTAATGATAACAAGCCGGTATCAGGTATCAAGTATCAAGTATCAGGGCAATCAAGTATCAGAAACCTCACCAAAAATATATTTAAACGTGCTGTTTTTCTATAAAAGTAACTATAATTTATTTATAATTTTAACATAATTTTATTCATATTAATGGACACACTATATGCAAAATTGACTTTGTTGATCTCAAAAACATACTTGGAGTTGTATTTTTTTCACATTCAGGTTTCATTAATACATTACTCCAAAGTTGTCTTGTCTGAGCACTCAAAAATGCCTGGATTGTTGCGTCACAGGTAAAAATCCAGACAGCTCCTCTGCAGTTTTTAAGACCATAAACCAGACTTGTTCTGCAGTTTAATTGTGTTGAATTCTCTATTAGCATAATATTCACGGGGGATAAGGACTTCATTTGTTTATTTTCTTATGGTTCATTTCCCTTACTAACCTCAAGGTGATCAAAAGCATGTTTAAAAGATAATTAAAGCCACAAGAATGCAAGACACGTGCCCTTCTATTAAACTGCAGCACTCCCCAGCTTCCACAGTCTAACAGTTTAACAGCTGTTAATATTTAATTGTTAATATTTGTGCAAAACGTCTGAAATGAATCAAATTGGACTGACCTGGCCATTTGATACAATCCTCATAGTTCACCTCTGTTGTTTTTTTTCTGTGCTAATAAGGACATCAGTGAGCCTGCACATCCCACACGCTCCTCTGTTCTTGATGCATTGAGGAAATAAATACTGCGTTTGGTTTGATGGTGTTGTGAGGAGGTTTTGATGTGGCTCTGGCCGAAGGGGAGACAGATGTACACAGGGCTACAGCTGCAGGGAGAAACACAAACAACCCCAGCTCTGACTCTCTGATCATAGAGCAGGGGGGAAGGAGATGACACGGACATGTTTGAATATAATGTGTTCAGATACTAGAAAGGACACAGGAGGTGGTATTTGTTAAAGCAGTTTTAATATGAAAGATGCATGGCTCCAATGGTAAGGTAAGGCTTGACTTTAAAGAGCCTCCAGTGCGGACGTGGGTAGCACTCAGTTACATGTACTTTTAAAAGTAGTTTTCCATCAGCATACTTTTACTCCTATATTTTTATTGAAGTAACACTACTCTCAAACAGTACCCTCCTTCAGATATGATTTAGTTTGTCTCATTTTTGTTGAAAATGCCAGATTTTGTGCATTATATTAACTTCAAATTACACTATAAATCAGATGTTAAGACCTGTTAATTAGTCTTTAAGTTACTCTTACTCGAGCAGTTTTTCCCAAATACTTTTTAACTCTTACTACAGTAATTTCTTGCACCATCACTTTGTATTTCTACTTGATATTAATTTGAAGTAATGTTACTCTTTCTTGAGAACATTTTTTGAATACTCGACCAACATCTGCTCCTCTGTAGAATCCTTAAAGATACAGTGTGTAACTTTATAGAGGTGGTATCTGCACGCTCCCATGGAAATAGAAACTTAAAACCATACTGCGGAACATTCTCCATAATAAGGTTTGTGGAGATAAAAAAACCCGCTCATGGTAAAGACGCATGTTTTGTTTATGCAAGTTTTTCAGTGCAATAAAATAAAAAACAAAAATCACAACAACATGCTTTTATTCTATTTTGGCTAAAAAGTTGCATACTGTGGCTTTAAAGGGCTTATATTTTATTTAAACATTATTCTTCCAGAAGTATTTTTGTAACTTGTCAGAGGACAAGTCGTTCCGATGACTCTAGTGTAGTGATGGATCTGAGCTCAAACGCAGCAGCAGCGTGGGAGGTTCAAGAGGGATTGTTGCGAGTTTGTGAACAAATGCTGTAGGAATTCATCTTGTTGCTCTAAAATATTGTTGAACACCTCTGCAGTGGTTTTTCATGTGGTTGGGATTCAATCATAATGCCAATGCTGCCAGCAGGTAGCGCACTAAAGGGTGAAGCACTTAAATGGGGCTAAATATAAAACCTGTTGCCTTTGAAATGCAAAGTCGCAAGAGTTTCACGGTTAAAGGTGTATAGAGTAGCCAAAAATGTGACTAAGCAAGTAAATAAGAGTAATGTCACTACAAAATATTATTACTCAAGTAGAAGTAGTGGTCTGAGAAATGAGTAAGTGTAAAAAAGTATTTGGGAAAACTACTACTCAAGTAACTAAAAGAGTAACTAAAAAGAGTCTTTATAATTTTAAGTTAATGCAATTGGAAGGACAAAAAACATTAAATAACGCCTAAAATCAGGTATTTTCAAAAGATGGACGCAAAAAAATGAAAAAAAAAAAAAAAAAAAAAATCATATCTGAAGGAGAAGTGCAAAAAACAACAAAAAAGTGTTCAAATCATATTGTCAACATAAAGCTTTTCTCACTTGTAGTACTGTTACTTCACTAAAAAATATTACTCAAGTAGGAATAGGTATGCTACTAGAAAACTACTCTGAAAAGTACAATTTCTTAAAGGTGCATTGTGTAACTTTTCTGGTGGAGGGCCCGTCAAATGCTTTTCTCCATGGAGATGTCCTTTGTCTGGAATGTCTGACGGTATGCCATTAAAGCTTTCTATCTTCATGGTCTTTTCTAGGATTTTTTGAGCTTTAAAACTACCTGCGACTGAATAAATGTAAGGTAGAACTGTTTAGTGACAGACCCCCAACCAAAAAGTTACACTGTGCACCTTTAAAATACTTAAGTAAATGTTACTGAGTACTACCTACCTCTAATCACCTCTAATCAAAGCAATTACAGAACTGGAATGATCAGAACGAGTTGATGTATGAACTTTAAAAACATGAAGGAGTTTCTGAATTTTCTGGAGTCTCTTGGAGCATAAAACAAAAACACAGCTCTCGAGTATGTATTTCCAAATGAAAACGATTCTAAGAATGTTACACACATGCACCGACTCCTCAGTTTCCTCTCACACATGTAAAACAAGCACCGTATCAAACACACAACAAAACCCTAATTAAGAAAACGCATGAGCCGGACTTAACAAGCTCGTTTGTCTCTCCCATTCTCTGCGCGCTAACAAGACTCCGCTCTCATTAAGGCGTTAAGTCAGGAGCCCCCTGTCAGTTACCTAACAAGGCAAATGGAGTGGGAAGAGGTCCGCACTTTGTTTTTTTCAGGTCTGGCGGCGAAAGATTAGCCTGTTCGACTCTCAACCAAGACACCGGGTTCAAAGTTCGCCTGACCTGAAAAAGGAGAGGTGCTAGCCATCCACGGAGACGGATCAGGCAGGTGGGCTAGCTACAGCGCGCGTATCTGTGATGTGTGAGGTTAATTAGCCCCTTGACTTATTAGAGTGACAGTGGAAGAGCAGCCAAAACCAACCCGGGTCAATTAGCGCGTTAGCTGTATGAGACCTTTATGATGTAAATGGAATAAAAAGGGTGCTTATCATTGTCTGATGGTTCTGTGGAGAGCCAACAAGCAATTAGCTCGAACGAAAGCGCAAAAGATCAATTTCGTTTGCGGTAACCCGGGAGCTGAGAGCTGATTAGGAATAAAATGTCATCTTTTAAAAGTCATAGTGAAATGTGAAAGTATTGCTTACGTGAGCCATCATGCAGATGTAGTAAAGCATTATTGCTACTATTAAAGCAATGCAGTTTCTCAGATTAGTATTCATGTAATAAAATGCACTCATCTTAATAAAAAGATAAATATCCACAGCCTGTATGACCAATAAAGACTAACATATATCACTTACCGGAAAGTCTATATAAATGACACACTAGCTCTATGCAGATGCACCAATATGCAGTATCTTAAAGGAGACCAAAAGCATGTTTAAAAGATAATTATAGTCTACAGAGGGATTATCAGACTATGTCACTTCATGCTCTACTGCAGAAAGAGCCGCTGTCCTGTCGTGTATCATGTCAGTGTCTTGTAGGATTTCAGCAGATTTAAGGCTCTCCAGGGGATGGGGCTAGCTGTATCGATCAGGTATGAATGGACGTCCGGCTACTGAAGTTTGAACCATTTTATTCTCGTCATTTACGCCTCACCTGCATTTAACACATATGGTCATTAAGTCGTATCCCACTCACTAATGTTAATTTAGCATCATAACTTATTTTATCACACGGCGATAAACTGTTTTAGTGCGCTGACAACATCGCGAGCTACTGGTGGTAACTTCATGTTAACTGCATAGACAGTTAACATGAAGTTACCACATGTTAACTGTGGTAACTTCATGTTACCACAGTTAACATTTCTACACTCAGGCTGCCTGCACATCCACTGTGTTGATAAAGAAATAATCCGTCTATAGGGTCTATCATCTGCTAACATATAACATTAGATCACCATGTTACCTTTTTGTTGTTTTAAAAATGCCACAAAAGTCACTCCCCCTCCAGAGCGCTGTCACAACACAATCAGCGTGCATCCTGTTCATGAAACTACTGCACATCGCATCAGGTTTGTGAAGCTGTGAAGAAGAGCAGTTTTGTGTTATGCTTTTATATATTTATGGAGAACCCCAACCTAACCTTAACCCTATTCTCAACCCCAACCTTAGTCCTAACTGTAACCATAGGCCCAACCCTAACCCTAACCCAAACTCTTACCCTAACCCTAACCCCTAACCCAAACTCTTACCCTAACCCCTAACTCTAACCTACTGTATTCAATGTTCCTGACTCCTGTGCTGACAGAGACAGGCACAGATCCCTTTATTATCTCAAACGCATCATTATACCTCCATTTAAATGCTTTATTCTTGTTTTTACATTATTTTACATCAGAACTCACAAGATGGCTGCCATATTTGCCATGGCAACAGAACCTATGGCCTTATAATATATATATATATATATATATATATATATATATATATATATATATATATATATATATATATATATATATATATATATATATATACATCATGGAGCGCTCTGTGTGAAGGTCGGTCTGTCCTAGTTGGTGTAAAAATGGAGGAAATAAGCAGAACAAAATAGATCAGTCACATTTTCTAAAGCTTTAAAACAGTGATTTTTCAATGTTCAAACATGTCACCATGTTTAAAAATGACATTTTTATATTCAGGGGCTGTTGGTTAAACTTCTGTCTGAAATATGTGCTTATAATGTGCTTTTGTATGATTGTCGCTGTACTTTTCACAGTCCTGTGACTGTTTGACATCAGCCTACCCAGGGACTGAACGTGGAAATTGGCTATAATCTTTACATTTTTACATTTTAAATGTTCACTTTACAAATTAATAAAATAAAATAAAACATATATTTAAGAATAGTCTGAAGAAATACAGGAAAACATGCAAAAGGTCTAAAATTGGGGGGAAATGCAGAGCAAATGCAGAAAAGCTGTTTAAAAATATGGAAAATGATGCAAAAGAAAAACAGTGAAAAATCTGCAAAAAAAATAAATAAAAACAAAAATAAATAAAATATAGTTAAAATATTTAGTGAAAAATAGTTTAAAAAGCAGAAAATGAATGTAAAAACAAAAGTATAAAAATAGTGAGAAATAGTGTCAAAAATGACGGTGATATTGGCTGATAGTGAGCTTCCTTCACTCTGATAAAACAGGCCTCTGTGGTTCGATTCTTGGAACAGCAGCTCTGAGTTGCCCACATCAAAACAGATCTCAAAGATTTCAGCTGCTATGGAAATCTTTACATCAAAAACCTACAGCTCCAAGCATTACAGCTCCTGTAGTACACAAACTGACTCTTATGAGTTTTAAGCCATGTTATAATGTTGTTTTATATGATTATTTTATCTTATTTCACACCAGTCTCTTGCTATTTTTGCTGCTTATTTAGAATTTCGTATTACCAATTATATTTTTGCTCTTTGTTATTATAATATATTGTGATGTGTGAGCTACAAACCTAAAAAAAAAAACGTACAGCATGAACTACAGATGGAAATGAGCTCTAATGCTACAACCTGCACAATGCATCTCACCTGTTAACGTTAATGTAGATTGTGCACTGTCCCTGTCTTAAAAAAAATAAAAATAAATAATAATAATAATAATAATAAAATACTGTGTACAATCAATAAAATTTGTCTGAATCTAAGTTACCTCCTCAAAAACATACCTGAAGTTGTGTTTTGTTTCCTTCACACATGTTTGAATAATCCTTTATTATCGGTCTACATCTCCAAAGCTCAAAATGCTCTTCCACCTTGTGATGCAGTGATGATGTCATGCAGTGGTAGTTTTCAAGTTAACAGTTTCTTTTACCTTTAGTTCCATAGAGATTGCCAATTCCAGGGCTGAAATGATCCAAGTGAGGCTGAAGGTGTATGGAGTTTAAAAACACAGTGGAGCACTTTCTGTATTACCAAATCACATCACAAGGCAAGGTGGAACAGAATGTTTTCTGTTGAAGAACTCAGCCTAAATATGCAGGTTTTGTGTGTGAAAACATGTGTGTGTCAATCAAAACACAACTCCAGGTCTGTTTGTGATGAGGAAACGACATTAGATCAGAAAAAAGTGTGAGACATTTGATCTGAGTTGTTCTCCTGTGTGACGGGTCCTGTGCTCCTTGTATGAGTCTGTGGTGGTTTTGTTGATCTTTGTGTGACCTGTGTCTGTGTACATTAGGAACTTTATTGGATGGGTAAACATTGGCGCTCAGACCCCAGCAGAAAATGCGATGAAGGGCATGGCCGATTACATAATTAGGGAAAACGGCCTTTCAAATGTCTCATGTAACTCTGTGGACGCAGGTGGATTCATTTAAATATTAAACCATGTTTCAGTGCAGAGTGGACAGTTTGGTTTTTTCCACATGAAAGCCCGGTGATAAGAAACTAAACTGACCAAAAAAAAACTACAACTGAAAAGAATGAGTTTTGCCTGTAATGTCTCCCCATAAACCTAGTGTTTACACGCACACGCACATGCACACTACTTTAGTTCCGTCTCAATTTTAAAATTTGAGGCATAAGAAACATCAGAATATGGCAATGTTTTTTTAGTGAAAAAATCTGCAAACGTTGAAGAGATAAGAATGTGTCTAAAACAGGAAATGCTCAAAGACCAGTCTCAGGCCTGGTTTAGACCTGTTCAGTCCTGGTTTAGACCTGGTTTAGTTCTGGTTCAGGCATGGTTTAGTTCTGTTTCAGTCCTGGTTCAGTCATGGTTCAGTCCTGGTTCGATCCTGGTTTAGTCCTGGTTCAGTCCTGGTTCGGTCCTGGTTGTGTCCGGGTTACAGCCCTCAGAGCACTGCTCCTGGTCTGGTGCTTCTACAACATGGGTGAGTGATTCTTGTTATTTGTTTATTTTGTTCATAAAATGTAAAAAGCCCTAAACAGTGGCGTAAAGTTACACATAACCCAAATGAAAATGAGAAAAGAGAGTTTTCTGATGTTCTTTTGCACACACACTTTAATACTGACATCTCCTATAAAACATTTCACACAGAGAGCAGTACTTTTCAGACTGATTTCAGGAGCTGCTTTATGTATTTATTTATTATCGTCTGGGATCTTCGTTTGTTCCTTTAGACTGTAGCGATGTGCTCTTATCACTTTGAATGTTACAGGGGAAACACTGCTTTTGTGCAGTACAGGACATTGTACAGCACCTTATACAGTACCTTGTGCAGTACTTTGTTTAGTACTTTGAGGAAAAAGTCAACAATATCATGCATTTTGAGTCCTTTAAGAAAAAAATTAAGTCAGGAATTAACAATACAATGAGGACTAACATAATAATTAGTTAAAAAAGAGTGAGAAAAAAAAAAATGTTGTTGGTGGTATGGGTAGCATGAGTGAAGAAGAATGTGAGTCGAATAGTGTGAATTTATATACGTTAATATCCATTATTATCATAAATGTCACCCCTTAAGACAATGGTAGTTTAGATTATGGAGCTGTTATTACTACTGAGGAGATACAAAAAACATCAGATAAATGGGTAATAATGATAATAAATGAATATTAGTCATTGTAAATAATTCTAATAATCCTAATGGTCCTAATGATAATTGAAACACGAAGTAAATATATACTAAATAGGCAAAAAAAAGAAAAAAAAAAAGAACATTATAGTGAGTCTGGGGCAGTAATTTTAACTGGAAACATCAATAAACATCAATAAACATCAATAAATGCATTGATCCCTAATGCAAAAGATATTTGGTGGAATTAGGTTCAAAACACCCAATTACATTTGAGTAAATAAACTTCATAGATGTTTTGCACTCTGTCACTGTCACTTGTGACTCTGACAAGATGAAATATCTTTCTTTGTGCATCTGTTAATGGCATTAAAAATACTGAACTGAGGCATTAAAAAGGCATTAAAAGCATTAAACTTGGTTTGCATAAACCCTGCTGTAGGCGATCATTCTCAAGGCCCTTTTCTGTCAAATAAATAATGTACATCACATGGTCCAGTGATAGTTATATAATAATAATAATAATAATAATAATAATAATAATAATAATAATAATAATAATAATAATAAGACAGGAGCAGAGACAGGGGCAGGAGCAGGGACAGGAGCAGAGACAGGAGCAGACAGGAGGTTGGTGTCGGAGGGAGCGGGATGGAGTGTGGGGGTGCAGCAGGTCTGAGAGGGAGGAGAGACCTGGCTGTGGAGGGCTTTGGAGGTGATGCACTGAGGGATGAGGAGCCAGAGGAGATTCTGAGGACAGGAGCCAGTGGAGATTCTGGAGGACACACAAACTAAAGTTCTGGAGGTAGAACACACTGCTCAATGGGTTACTGTTTATGGGTTAGCTGCAGTCTTTCTCATGTTTCACATTTATTTCTCAAAGTGCTTTTGGCCCCACAGTGCAGCTTCTTTAGTCTGAAGAGAACTGGCTCCTGTGATCGCGCTCTTAAATATATCTGACTCATAATAATGTGTTTCTAATCTCAACCACAGCCTGATCACACTAGGCCATAGGGAGCTCCTGTCTCCATCACACTGATGACATGACGTTGTGCTCTTTAACCATCCAGCAGCCACTATTTTGTGTTACGCTATGGGTCATGTGGCTAACAGCTGCCATATTGTGTGAAGCTCTTCTTCTGTAACCAACAGCAGCTATTTTGTGATATGACTTTTGTGTGTGCAGGGGTCCTGGCAGAAGACAAGAGCTCAGGTAAAGGCACTCACACACCAGACTAATCACACAATCACATGCACACTCCACTCACAGAGATCAGGAGTCTAACCCACAACCTCCTGGTGAGAGGGAGGAGACAGGCTAACCACTCTGCCACAGTCACACAGGGAGCACATACTCAGGTAAAGGGGCGGGGCTTCACTGCTCAAGTAAAGGGGCGGGGCTTCACTGCTCAAGTAAAGGGGCGGGGCTTTACTGCTCAGGTAAAGGGGCGGAGCTTCACTGCTCAGGTAAAGGGGCGGGGCTTCACTGCTCAGGTAAAGGGGCGGAGCTTCACTGCTCAGGTAAAGGGGCGGGGCTTCACTGCTCAGGTAAAGGGGCGGGCTCATTCTGTCTCTTGTCTGTTCAGACGTCAGACTGGTGGGAGGGGCCAGTCGCTGTGCTGGAACTTTGGAGGTGAGACTCAAAGGACGGTGGAGACGGGTGTATGAGAGCTATGGACCCTGGGACCAGGAGCACACAGCTGCTGTGTGCAGAGACCTGGACTGTGGCTCTGTTCTTTATGGAGGATACAGAGCTGATTTTCCACATAGTCCTATGTGGGTGGTCTCACCTGACTGTCTGAAGAAGTCTTCAGTGAGAGAGTGTGTCTCTGGTTCAGAACCCTCCTCCTGGGGTCTGGAGGTGGTGTGTTCAGGTAAAAGTCTGATCTTACATTTTATATCTCTCAGATGTTTTTTTCTAGTTGCTCCAGAGGAGTGACAGGTGTGAAATGTGTGACGTACAATCAGAGTTTAGATCACACGCACACACACACACACACACACACGCACGCACACAGACAGGGAGAGAGAGAGAGACACAGAGAGAGAGAAAGACACAGGCTCAGATCAGTGATGTCACACATGTGTGTCCTATTGACTCAGAAATGTCACACATGTGTCCACAGACTCTGTGCGGCTGGTCTCAGGGTCTGGACTGTGCTCGGGATCAGTGCAGTTCTGGGACCAATCCTGGGCCGGGGTCTGTGAAGAGGACTTGGACCAGCAGGGGGCAGAGGTGCTGTGCGGGCAAATAGGCTGTGGGGGTCCTTCACTCCTCCAGGCGGCGCTCTCTCCTCTGGGACACACATTCCACTGTGATGGCCATGAGTCTACTCTGATGGACTGTCCCCGCACTGGCTCAAGGACCTGCTCCTCTGGAGCGGCTTTGAACCTCACCTGCTCAGGTAAAGGGGCGGGGCTTCACTGCTCAGGTAAAGGGGCGGGGCTTCACTGCTCAGGTAAAGGGGCGGAGCTTCACTGCTCAGGTAAAGGGGCGGGCTCACTCTGTCTCTTGTCTGTTCAGAGCCAATCAGGCTGATGGGAGGGGCCAGTCGCTGCGCTGGTAGTGTGGAGGTGAGACTTGGGGGAGAGTGGAGACGGGTGGCTGTGTTCTTTGGAATCTGGACCCAGGAGGCTACAGCTGCTGTGTGCAGAGACCTGGACTGTGGCTCTGCTGTTTATGGAAAACACAGAGATGATTATCCACCCACTCCTGTGTGGAGGGTCTTATCTGGCTGTGTGAAGACGTCAGTGAGAGGATGTCTTTATGGTTCAAAGTCCGTATTGTTCCTTTCTTCCGACGGTCTGGAGGTGGTGTGTTCAGGTAAAAGTCTTAAATTTTTATGTCTCTCAGTTGTTTTTTTTTCTTTTCTCACACACACTCTCTCACACACACACACACACATACACACACACACACACGCACACGCACACGCACACGCACACGCACACACACACACACACGCACACGCACACGCACACGCACGCACGCACACACACACACACACGCACACACACACACACACACACACACACACTGAACTGTCCAATCATCTCTCTCCACAGACTCACTGAATCGTCCAATCATCTCCCTGTCTGTGTCTGATGGGGCCTCCGAGGCCCAGCCACAGGGGGTGCGGGTGCAGCTGGGGTCAAAGTTCTGGGTCAAATGCTTTGTGGAGCCACAGTACCCAGGAGGCTCCTTCCATCTCCTCTCTCCCACTGCGCCCCTCACTCAGAACAACACTCTGCCCGCTGTCAATCACTCTGCACACTTCCTGTTCTCTGACACTGGCCCTGCCCACAAAGGAAACTACACCTGTGTTTACCACCTGCAGATGTTCAACCACAACTTCTCCTCTCAGAGCTCCAGCCTCCAGCTCTCTCTGGGAAGTAGGTCCAGCACATACGTAGATTGTATATATAAAAACATACATAGCTAATGTGTTAGCACACTTGCTTAGTCCACGTTTTTACCCTCTCTCAAGGGAAAATCATTGATCACAGGGTCATGCGAGTGTCAGGGGTCATGTGAGGGTCACACAGGGGTTGTGTTCAAATGTCCAACCTATTCCCTATCCTACTAAGGGCACTATTTAGGGGTCAAGGCATTTTTAGTGATAAAGTGTTGAATGTCCAGTTGGGTCAAAAGTCATGTTTTCCCACAATGCACCTTGAAAAGTGTCAAGCGCTGGTCACAAGACCAGTCAGTATAGACCACAGTGCATTTGGACAGTGGTGCAAATCCCTTTGGACAGAGACAGACCGAAGCACTGGTTTATGTGTGTGTGTGTGTGTGTGTGTGTGTGTGTGTGTGTGTGTGTGTGTGTGTGTGTGTGTGTGTGCGTGTGTGCGTGTGTGTGCGTGTGTGTGTGTGTGCGTGTGTGCGTGTGTGCGTGTGTGTGTGTGTCTCTGTGAGTGTGTGGTCATGGTCCTGGTCCTGGTCCTAGTCTTGGTCCTGGTCTTGGTCCTGGTTCTGGTCTTGGTAGGATCTGGGTTCTTTTGTGTTGCAGAGTCAGACTCAGACCTGATCATCAGAGTCCTGCTCATTGTACTGTTGACGCTCCTGTTCATCCCAGTGTCCTACTACTACTACAAGGTACTGGACCTTCAAGCCTGTTTTAGACCTGATTTAAACCTAGTTTAGTCTTGATTTAGATCTGGTTTAGACCTGATTTAGTCTTGATTTAGATCTGGTTTAGACCTGATTTAGTCTTGATTTAGACCTGGTGTCGGAGCCAGTTTACATTTATTTAAGAAATTATTCATTTGATGAATTTATGTATTATTAAAATGCACTTTTCTTTAACTGGGCCTAATACATTCGAGGTCATCCTGATCTCCCCTTCTGCAATCAGGTTTATCTCACCACCTGTAGCAGCAGGGTGGGGGAAGCAGTACCAGCAGTTAAAGAGGAGGACAGAAACTATTTTGTGACCACTAAAAATCTATTGAAAGTCAACCATGGAGAATATAATATTTTTGTTCTTTAAAAATAAATTGATAAAGGCAAATACTGGATCTCCACGAGTGCTTTTTTTTTTATTATGTGAGTTACAAACCTCCTCAAGCAAAAGGGCACAACACCTGGTTTAGTCTTGATTTAGACCTGGTTTAATCCTGTTTAGACCTGGTTCAGCCCTGGTTTAGACCTGGTTTAGACCTGGTTTGAGATCTGAATTATAGTTTGTTTTGTGACCTGTGGATGTGCTGTGTCCTGTTTCTTCAGGTTCGGTCCAGAAGGGGCACCAGACAGAGGACCTCAGAGGGCCTGGAGTTAGACCAGTTCAGATCCCCGTGAGATCTAGACTTAGACCGGTTCAGATGTGAGACTTGGACTTAGACCATTTCAGATGTGAATTCCTGTTCTGATACATTTATAAATATAAATACAGAGTGACTTTAATCATGTGACTGCTGTAGACCTGGCTTAGACCTGGTTTAGTCTTGATTTAGACCAGGTTTACATAATACAGGAAGTGCTCCACTGTGTTTTTTTTTTTTTACTTCATACACCTTTAATAGAATCATTTGAATCATTTCAGCCCTGGAATTGCCAATCTCTACTGAACAGAAAGTAAAAGAAGCTGTTAACTTGAAAACTACCGACATCACAAGGTGGCACAGAGCATACTGAGCTTTGAAAACGTAGACAGACTAATACTAAAGGATTACTTAAACATGTGTGAATGAAACATAACTCCAAGTATGTTTTTGAGGACATAACAGAATTAGAACATGATTTAAAGCTCAGAATCAGTTTGCGTGATACAGAAGCTTTAAATTTGTGTCGTGGAGTTCCCCTGAAGCTATACCCATATTATCCTTAGAACTCCATGAATAATAACTCCTATGTCTATGTATATTAATATGTATATGTACTACTATGTTTATGAAATGTGTAATAAAGTTCTATATAGAAATAAATGTAAGAAATTAGTTGTATAAAGAAAACAGTTAAATACGGCATTTGAACTTCTGCGTGTGTCATACTTTGCTCCAGCAGCAGGGGGCATGAAGGCAAAGGCGACACGATTATCACCATGGTAACCAGAATAACCAAAAACCAGTGCCAGCGGCCACATATCGCTATATATTTATATATATCGGCACCAGCATCGGCCGATATCGACTCTCATGAACACTCGGACTGATCACATTCTTCTGAAAATGTGTTAGACCTGATTTAGTCCTGGTTTAAACCTGGTTCCAAATTGAAGATGGATGCTATTTAAATCAATTTTATGTTCACCCATTGACTCCCATTGACTTTCATTCATTTTTAGCAGTTAGAAATATGGGGTTTGGATACAGCTTTATGTCAGGAGTGTGTTTGAGGGACATGAGCACTTTGAGCTACTTTTGGACAACTTTTGATGCCCCACTTCTACGCCTATTGACAGCTTCTGGCGCTCAGGCCTAAAAACATAGATTTTGCATAATTTAAAGCAAGAATCCATGTGTTCTTTAATGAGCATAATCAACAGGACTTTAAACATAACTGTGAAAACTGTGGTACAAATCAAATTATATAAACATTAAAAAGTCAAGTTATCAGTTGGTTGCTTTCCTTGCTGTTCAGATATTAAGCTAAAGTATTAATGCATAGTAATGATGTTTACTTAGCCAGGGTACGCCAACTGCAGTTCGTCTTCCTGATGTTTTGGAAGCCATTAGCAATTGACCTATTTGGCGAGACAGTAATAGCTTGTGTGATTCCATCTTTAAAATGAAACTTTAAAATGTACCCTGATAATTTTACCATCTCGCTGCTCCAGTTTCTTCCGTATTCTAGGTCATGCCCACTCACGTCTTGGAGGGGGGATCTTCTGAGCTCTGGTCCTTGGAGAGACCATAGCCTTCATCATGTTCTCTGATTATAATGAACTCAATCTGCCACACAGCGCTGCGCTATTTGCCCTATTGTTCACCATCCAAATGCACTATCCTATGTACGTCTAAAAACCCTCCATACTCTTGATTTCAGATGTTTTATTAATTATTTCTTTGGCCCAATTACTGGATGGATAAGATACGACTTCTCAGTTAAATTAGAAATGGGAGCCACAGGGTCAAATGAACCACCCCAGAGCTGTCTCTACTAGTGAACCGTGTTAATTCATATTTGAGTCAAAGAACTGTCCTTTATCCATCTACTTTATACTGACTTAAATATGGATTATGTCAGTTGATAGCATTATCACTTAGGTGGTAACCTCATTCTTAAGTAGATGGATATTATATTATTCAAGCTTTTAAACATTTGAACATCTTAGCTACCATCTGAGACATAGTATATCCTAATCTAATTTATTCAATTCATTGGTTTCAGGCAAATGGTTCCTTCTTAATTCAAAGGTTATTTTCATTTGAATTGTGAATTATGCCAACAGTGACCACTCATTTTGGTTTTGCGAGTACATTTTCCATTTGTTTTTCTTATAGAAGAATTCAAATATTAAGACTTCAAAGACATTGTAGAGGCTAAGCAGCTATGTGCTAATTTATATCCTTAACATGGTTGTTTAAAATGTCAGATTCTGTGACATGTTTTAACATTTCAGAAACAGATTTTAAATAAAGTTATAGGTCTTGTGGTCATTAGTTCACACATAGCTGATTATCCCAGAGCAAGCTTTCAAACTTTTTTTCTGGAAAGTCTATGAGAAAAATGAATGGGGAGATTTAGTTCTGGAACCAGGGGATGGGTCACTGTTGAGCTCCAAGACTTTGAAGCACCAGACGAATAAGGACTCCAGCAGTTGGAGCATTGAAGAATGAACCTAAATTGATTCTGATAAAATTCGTAGCTGCTACCGCTACTGTGATACCAAAACTAAACTGATTGGTCATTTGTACACCAGAGGAAGTACCAGCTTTGACACAGGACCAAACCATAGACAACATTTTATTTAAAGGGCCCATACTACGCTATTTTCTGATCTGTGTTTTACAGTTCAACCTTGTGATGTCATGTGGTAATATTGGAAGTGCTCCACTGTGTTTGTAAACTCCATACCACATTCCCTAAAATTAAGAGAGCATTTTTAGTTCTGCAGATGGAGACAGACTAATAATAAAAGGTTACTCAAACATGTGTGAATAAAAACACAACTCCTGGTATGTTTTTGAGAAGGGAACATTATAACATGGCTTAAAGCTCACAAGATTCAATTTTTCGTAATATAGGATCTTTAAGTTGAAGCAAATTAATACTACAATTGCAGAGGACCCTAATGAAGCCAAATGAAGCACACATAATGCAGTTTGAGAAACATGGACCACACTGCTGGCCTGGGGTCACTTGTGTGTATTTGTGAGTAAAAGCGACTGAAATGTAATAAGTAATGGGTTTGTCTCTCAGGTAGCACAGGGCCTTTCTGTGTTGTCCGTATGCCTGCAGAGGTTTACTCCGGGAGTTTCTCTAAACCAGGGGTCTCCAGCCTGTGGCTTGAGAGCTCTCCTACCCATTCCAAGTAGCTCGCCAAGATTTCTGAATTATACATATTGTACTGAATAATTAAAATTTTGTTAATTGGATGCCTATTGCCATAGCACCATGATATCAGTAAGTTCTTGCAACCTTTAAAACTGGATGCTCTCTTGCATTTTCATTTCTGTAAAAGTAGCTCACCAGAGGAACAACGTTGGAGACTTGTTTTGCAAACGCTAAAATCATGGATTGTTGGACCTCTTTGCAATAGAGGTCAAATGCTCAAACCATGTTGACATGAGGTGAATTTTGCAAAAAGTTCAGATTTCTTTTAAGTCTGCCGTCTGTGGCAACGCTCAAACGCACCACGTTTCATGATGCTTGAAACGTGCATCCGCCCATAAACTTTTCATGTAAACCTGACACCTTGATCTGAACGCAGCATGGGAGTCTGCATCTCAATGGGACTTTCCTAGTTGCGGTCGCTGAATAAATCAATGAAGAAGTCGCTACACATCTCACTCTTAATGTACATTTAGTAAGAATAGCTTGTCATGGAGCTGTGGCACAGTGATACAGCTTTTACTCCATGCTGACTGTTGTCCTTTAGCTAAACACTGGAGTAAAGTCAGAGAGAATGAGTGACTCATTCCTTGATGTGAAGTGTTTTGAGCACCAAAGAGTAAAAAAGCACTGTATACTGGTAATTGTGATCATTTACATAAACCTGGATGACGAGGTTGAATGATTTTTGTAAATGATACGTTGCAGCTGATATCATCAACAGTCCAGGGATGAGACTAACTAGAGGTACCACTCAAGACTCTGTGTTGCCTAAGACTTTGATCTGAGCTTTGTTTTAACACAATCTGACCATAAAGAACTGCAACAGGTGAGCTGATTTTGTACTATTAAACAAGACCCACTCAAATCTCAAGCTAGCTAGCACTAGCCAAACGTTTTTCAGTTTACACACTTGCACTGATCACAGGCTCCTGAAAATGTGTTGTTTAAATCCAATTTATAGTGTTTTACAATCTAAAAATTGACCAGGCTGCGTCCCAAATTATCAATACTTTTTGTCAGCCTGCTGCATTGTTATAGTAAATCCAACTTTGCTGGCATTAACAGTTGTGTGGCAGATGGAGCTGAAATCCTGTGGCTCTCTCCAGCTCCTGGGATATGATTGCGCTTTGAGATGGGGACATGAATGAGGAAGGTCCACCTGGGGAGTCTCCGATTGAGATTTATTAAAACGTACCGGCCGCATACTGCACAGTTTGGGCTGCGAGTTTTCCCATTACACCAGTCCATATGTCTGAAGCTCCTGTAGGATGCAATGGGGCTGGGATCCAAGGCTAGATAAGGTAAAGCAACATAAGATTAAGTTTATTGATCCCAGAGGAGGAGCCATGCCAGAGGGGAAATTGACTCATTACAGCGGCAAAGCAAAAAAGAACCAAGATGGAGGACGACAGAGCAATGAGGTGGAACTTTTGGGGAGGGAAAATGCCCCACGGTTTTAGATTAAGGCCATAAGGGACAAAGGTTGGGAGCAGTGAAAGACTGCCAGGGTTGAAGTTAACTTTTTTAGCTACTGCTCAACATGGCAAGTCTTACAAGTTACAAGCCTATAAGTGAATTTAGAAGGAACAAATTTTGTTTTTGAATTTTTGTGTGCTTTTTTGCCTTTTTTCAGGAAATGTTTTTTTTTTTTTTTTTTTGTAGCATTTCCTGATGTAGATTTCCACCATCCGCTTATCCTTTTGGACATTTCATGACTTTTCCTAGAATGTACCACAGTATATAAATAAATATATCTAGTAAATAGTCACATTTTTATATAGCACTTTTCTACCTGCAAGGACTCAAAGCACTTAACATCAAGGAACCACTCACCCATTCACACACCAGTGTACGCAGACACTGGGGGTGAGGGGATTAAGTGCCTTGCCCAAGAATACAACAACAGTATACATCTGCCAACCTATGGGTCAGTGGATCTGATCTCTCAACCAGTGATGTTTATGTCAAAAGCAGGATTCAAACCACCAACCTTCAGGTCAGTGGACTGAGCTATTGTCAACGACAGGTATTTTTATTGCTAAAACAACACTGAAAATGCATTTTCAGAGAGCTAAACTGTACAATATGTTTAATGCTATAGTGTATTGAACTATACTGTATTGTACTACATTATCTCCATGCAGAAAAAAAAGTGACTAACCTTCTATCCGAAAAGTTTCATATTTACAAAAGCATACTTTCCAGCCGGACAGTGGCTGGTTGAAGTAAACATGTTTTTTCAACACAAAGCACTCGTTTTTATACACGGCCTTGGCAAGTTCAAATCCTTGACAGTACAGCAAAGAAGCATTCACAAAGATCTGCAAAGCTGTTTTTTACTACTTGGTGAGTTGAATGACAGAATGGAAGTTTAAGACCTAGAGGGACACAATAAACTCTGCAGTTCAAATACTCCGAACTGAGAGATAAGAAAGTTGAGGCAGAAGACACAAATTTTTACATACAAATTTCAATGCCTTAATAACTTTGTGAGGAGATATTGCAAAGGGTTCTTCTCAGAATAAAATATCTCACAATGCTTACTGAAGAATTACAATTAGGTTTATATTTCTGTAGAAGCATATTAAAAGCATAAATCATTTTCATACTGTGCATGTTAATTTGTTCTAAGTCAAGATAGGCAGTGCGAGATCTAATTGCTCTGCTGTATTTAGAGCCACAGAATATTAAGTAATTAAAGTAATCTACTTAAGAATTAACCTTTTATACTGCATTTGGCAACAATTTTCAACATTGGCCATTAGAAGAACCCTCACTCTACTCAGAAATACTAATACTGTTGTAAAATTTAAAGATAAACTTTGTAGTTTTGCTTGTGGTGTGTCCATTATCTGTTTCTCTGTTTATCACTAGGCCTGAAATGTTCCACAGTATAACATTAAACTTAGCTAGCTATGGAAACAAGCAGGTGACGCCACCACGCCAAGTTACAGGTCATATCTATGGACAGGCAGCTCTGCTCAAGAATGCATGTTTTTCAAGGTATTTTTGAGCAGCGTAAACACCTATATACTTTTGAACATTCAGAGAAACTAATTTGTGTCCTTTGAGACAAACAAGCTGCAAAACCAACCAGAAAAAGTGACATAGTGCACCTTTAAAGGTTCTATATTGTTATGATGTTGTTACCGCATCATAAACATGGAGCTGTATTTTGTTTTATTCTATTCACCTTATTTTAGTAATCCTGTATTATTAACCTGTCTACAGTATATCTCGAAAGCTTAAAATGCCCTTTTCCAACTTTTTACACTTTGTTTAATAGAGATTTTAAATGATCCATATTCTAGTGAAGGTGTACGGAGTTCAAAAACAGTACAAAACTGTATTATTACAAGCTAGAACAGAGTGTTTTTCAGCCTAAATATGCAAGGTTTGTGTTAAAAGTGTGAATGAAACAAAACACAATTCCAGGTAGCTATATATTTGATGAAAAATAGCATATACTAGAAATTAGAATAATATATATATAGAATAATGTTTCATTCATTGCTTCATACTTTGCTTATAAAGCCGATTGAATAGAGCATTTAGCACTTTTTTGCTTTTTTTTTTGTTTTTTTGACCTCTCACATTTCCCCCGAAAGCTTTTACGTTGAAAGCATGTTCCTGGAGTCTTCTATACCCAAAAGGAATTCTTTGCTTTTAAAAACTTTCTTGGAAGCACGCGAATAATGATTTGAGTAGTGTAGGTGTGTTAGGGAACCAGTCCAAGTTCACAGCAGGTGCAGTACAAATAGAATTAATATGACTGCAAGGAGTATGTTGATTAAGTGTGACTGCACTTCACAATATCCTCAGACAGAGTGTGTTTTAAAAGCCACTAGCTGTCAACGCTGTCTCTTACACTTTCTATCATGGCAGACGATGAGTAATATGTTTATAAACCAATTTGGTACACAACAGACGAATTCAATTAAGAAGCTGAGAAGTGCGTTTAATTAAAGTTGAGGACCTGGCAGGTAAGAAAAGAAAAAAAACAAAAAAACATAGAAAGGCAGTGACAGGAGAGGTGTTTTTGTGTGGGGTTTTTACTCAAACCCTGGGGATTATAAGAGGCGTTTTATGTAGGTTGGTTGATACTTTGCAGCTGATGCCATCAATATTCCCTGGGATTGTGATGCTAACTGGAGACACTGCTCTGTCTGATAATCTGTTACTCAAGTTAGATTTAAATCTGATCTTTGTTTTAAACACAGTCTGAACTACAACAGTGAGCTGATTTGTGCAAGTCGCTTTCAAATTAAATTAGTCACAAGCTAGCAAGCATTTTTTTTTTAGTTTAGTTTTAGTCAGTCTCACTTTTTTTTTTTTTTTAAATTGAAAATCAAACATCTAAATACAACCATGAATGCTCGTACTGATCAAAGGCAAGCAATATGTTCACTTAATTGTAGGGTTTGTTGTATTTCCTCTTATATATTCTATATCCTAGAGTTATCTGTGTCCTCAGATTTCAACAAAAATATTGTAATGAAATGTGGATTATACTAAAAACAATTTTACTGTTGATTTATTCTTAGTTATAGAAACATTGCACAAGATGTCCATGTTATGTTTTGTTTTAGTTCTCACACCAGTAAGAAAGAGGTAGTGCTGGACTCACCGTGCCTGGACAGCCAAAGACACACAGTTCATCAGTACTTTACAAAGATGTGAGTCTGGACAATGGACAAAGGTCCAGTTCACAGCTCAGCTCTTTTGTTACTTTCACGGAGTGCTGGTGTTTACTGTTGGTGTGACAGTTGGTAGCATGTTTGAAGAATGATCTTCAAACACAAATCTGTGACCAAGAGTCCAAAGCATCAGACAAGTTTGAGATCAGTCGCAGCTCGCCTTTGGTTATATGACAGTTCAAAGTTTCATGATTTTGAGACATGACTCTAACCTGGCTCTTACCAGATTGTTATGTGTAGCACTCTAAACAAACATGCAGAACATCATGGCGATGATTTGAATCTAACTGGTCGAAGCATCACAACAGCAGAAAAAGCTGAAAAATAAAACTTCAGTTAAATGCAGTAGAGGGAAACAAATGCACAAAGTGCTTACCTTCTGCACATTTAGCACAAACAAAATAGTCTGTATTGACAGTAATGTAGGCTGAAGTTCATCTGTCAGCGTCGCCATGCTTGTTTTAGTTTTGGTAATTGGTCGCCCACCACCTGTCGGGCCAGCGGGCACGGGCGCATACAAGATGAAGTCTCCTGAGTTTGTGAACTCATAAATGTTGAGGGAATTCATCTTGCTGTGCAAGGTTAGATTTCCTCTATGATCAGAAATCTTTCATCTCAGATGGCCAAAATTGTGCAGTGGACACCTGGCTTTCTGACCAGTCAGAATTTATGTATTCCATGAAAGTACAAGCTCCCATTTACACTTTTTCACTGTCAAAACCAGAACCACTCAAAATTGTACTAATCTTCAATACTTTAAAACTTTTATCTCTGTCAGTCCTCTCTAGACCTGTCTCGCCTCACTTCTTGGTACAAACTTTGCCATGACAACACCCCTGTTAGCTGCACGTCTGTCAGCCATGATGCTCATTAGCGGCCTCGTCAATACAGTAGTCTTCTTCCCATTAGCAAAACACACAACCACATCAATACCCCACAAGCAGGGTTTAGCATCTGTATAAACCAGTGCTCTAATTAACCAACGAATCAAGCTGGAGAATTGGAAAACATGAAGTGTATGGGGAGCTCACTGGAGTGGAGAAAGAATTGTTCATTGATTGTGACTTGAGCACTTATAGAACCCAGGTTTGACGGGACCCACACCTTCCTTGGTCCAATTATAGCACTTGCGCTACTGAGTTGTCAACCACTAGAGATAACACAGGCTTGGAAAAACAGGGTCCACAACAATGTAGGCTGACAGGGTCCAGCCGGAGAGAGAGGTGTGGGCAGAAAATGGGGTCTGTTGAAAGGTAAGTCTGGACAAAGAACTACAGATAAAAAAGAAAATATGAAGAAAGAGATACTAAGGATTTTGGTGTTGGATGATTGACAGATGCGTGAGGAAAGAAGAGAGAAGTCAGTGTCTGCTAGTTCATGCATCTATTGATTCTGCAATGTTAAAAAGCAAAAAGGAAAATATTGGATTGTCTAACCTTTTTGACAGTCTGAACAGCTCTATGCAAATGTTTGATCATGAGCCCTATCTCTGGAATAATAAAATATGCCATGTACAAAAAAGCATGTTTCAGACTGTACTGGGCAGGTTGTCTCCTAGGTACAGAGTTATAAAAGTGGGTCATTCAATAGAGTTTTATTTAATGTTCTTATATCATATATTAAACACTCTTTTTTTTTTCTTTCTTTTACACTTCTATACGGGTAACACATAACATATTTAGATCACCATGCTACCGTTTATTGTTTAGAAAATACTATATTCACCAAAAACATTAATAAGTTTCAGTTTTGTTTTTCCCTTTCCTTTGCTTGAGAGTGCTATCACATAACAATCAGCATGCATTTTCCTAATGAAACTACTGCACATCGCATAAAGTTTGTGAAGTTGTAGTGTACAATTTTCTATCATGCTTTTGTGTATTTATGGAAGATTGCCATGCGGGAGGCTGATTGCTAATTTACTCAAACATGTATGGATGACAGACCTTTTCAAGCATGGTTTTTGATGAGAGAACAACATTATAACATTGTAGAACGCTCCAAAAAGTTGATTTGCATAATACCCTCTCTTTAAGTTGCAAAGCCCATTATACTGAATGATGTCTATGTGACTGGACAAAGTTTGTAGGGTGAATATTTTGCCACTCATTAACCTTCTTCCATATTGTTGATGGATAGCACATAGAAGTAATCTAGCCCAGATTTATGAGGTTACAAAATGTCATGGTTTTATTTTATTTTATTTAACCAGGAGGTTCAGAATCTGTTTCACGAGAGACCTGGTCAAGGCAGCAGCAACACAATCAACACAAAACAGTCAAATCACAAAATATCACGTTATAAAACCATTTGTATCTCTCAGGAAAAACATAAACATGTCTCGGTCACCACACTTTTTACAATTTTCTTGAACTTATCAAGTGACGCCATAGATTCTATAGTTGCCAGTAGAGGGCGCAAAGATTAACAGTGCAGTTTATAATAATAAGTTACATCTTATTGTAGAAAACTGTAGAGTGCTTGAAAGATCAGAATAAAATTTCGAAAACACAGGAGCGTGAGGATTTCACAAGATGGAACAACTCATTTTTGAGAGGGAGATGAATTATAACTCAAGAAGGAAAGAAACAAAACACTTGAGGCACGTTTTATAAACTGGCTTTATGGTTATATTCTAGCCCAACCTAGCACTGAAATCTCTCCAAGTTCTACCATTTGTAAAGCTGGTTAATTCCCAACACTACCCACTTAGGCTCCACCTGCATCCTCTAATATTATGCTTCCTTCAGGTGCTATGGGAATTTTAAACATGACTTGCCAAATGGGAAATTACACATGAACGACCCCTCGTGTTGTGTTGTTTTTGATCATGTTGAGTTTCCAAGATGAAATTAACCTTTGACCTGTCTACATGGTGGACAGCAGTGAATGAAGAAAACTTTTGGAAAATTTAGTTTTTATTATACTTGTTAGTTGGTTGTTTATTATGCCTGCTTAGTTATGTTGCATTTAGAAGTTTAAAGGTGCATTGTGCAACTTTTCTGGAGGAGGGTCCGTCAAACACCTGTGTCCATGGAGATGTTATTGCTTTGCCTGAGATGTTTCACAGTGTGGTATTAAACTTTTCTGTCTTCATGGAGACAATACCAGACCATGTTACAGGTCAGATCTGTGGAGAGGCAACCCTGTGCACAGTCAGAATGCCTGTTTTTCTAGGTATTTGAGCAATAAAACCACCTGTAGTGTAATAAATGTAAAGTAGAGCTGTGACAATATGACATATCCATAGAAACAAGCAGGTGAAAAAAGTTACATAGGGCACCTTTAATGTATGTCTATTCCCACTTAATTACATAAAAAGTGTAAGAGTGTATTGCAATTCACAATTTGCTTATTTACACTGGATGCCTGTATATTTGAAGAAAGAAAGAAAAAGTGTTTCATTTGGGTAAAGTGGAAAGCATCATCTTCTCCATAGCACATGAAGGCAGCATTATAAAGCACAAAATGATGTTGTGATGGTGTTAGATTATGCTGGGTAATTTCCATGGATTCAGCCTTGCCCTGGTTAAACTTGATGCTAATTGTTGCTAATGTTTGCCCATCCCTCTGTGCGGCTCTTAGCGGGGAGCCCAGTGGGAGCTTTGGTCTGTCATCTCTCAGAGCTGGAGACAGAACCAGACCCTCTGAGCGGCCAGACCTGCTGGAGCTAAGTGGAACGATAGACTGCATAGAGATTTAATAATGAATCAAACCACCAAGGCCAGCGACCAGGGGAAAATGTGGGCAATTTGTTTTAAAGTTTAATTTCTGCAACTTTAAAGGTGCACTATGTAACTTTTTTTTCTTACCTGTAACTTTGACTCTTCTGGGCTTTAAACCATGTTAGAATGTTGTTCCCTCCTCAAAAACATGTTTGAGTAATTTTTTTATTATTATTCTCTCTACATGTCCAAAGCTCAAAATGCTCTGTTTTCACCTTGTGATGTCATGAAGTGGTAGTTTTTAAGTTAACAGCTATATTTTACCTTTATTCCAGTGGTAAGAGGCATTTCCAGGACTGAAATCATCCAACTGATTCTAATGAACGTCTATGGAGTTTAAAAACACAGTAGAGCACTTCCTGTATTACCACATGACATCACGAGGTGGAACAGAGCTCAGCCTAAATATGCAGGTTTGAGTGTTAAATGTGTGAATGAAACAAAACACAACTCCAGGTCTGTTTGTGGTGAGGAAACAACATTATAACATAGATCAGAAAATAATGTAATATGGGCCCTTTAAAATTCGATTCATCTACATCACTACAAATCCTCAACATGACCTGCAGCCCTGTTCAAACTCCATTACTTTAACACACTGCCTTTGTATGAAGCTTAGATAAACCGCTGGAGATGATTCACCTGTATTATATGAGGAGTTCACAGGGCCACAGTACACACGAGACAAAACAACTTCATAAATCCTTGTTATTCCAAATGGCCATTGAAGTGCACCTTTGTCTGGTGGGCCTTGACAGCACCGCGACCCAGAAGACTTTTCACAGACATAACCGGGAAATAAATTAGCTTAGCACACACACACAACATTTATTTTAAGAATAATTGGACTTTAGACCCTACGGTGTGCTGTACCAGTCCCGTTTTTATTGTCTCCTCCCAGCTCATCGCCTCATCTATCTGTCTCGGCTGAGTTAAAAAATAATACGTCTCGCAAAAACCAACGCGTCTTCACGGTTGGGTTTGTATCCTTCCGGGGGACTGTATTTATTTCACAGCCCATTCTCCAAGCTCATTAAATCCATTATGGTGTGGCGCTCTCCCACCACAAGTCACAGGGGCACGCTGCATCACTTCTCCCCACAGATGAGGCGCCGAGCTGGGCCAGAGTTGCCGCTCATGACTGCACAGCGTGGAAGTGCTCCGCGGTAGTCCCATCCACACCGCGGGGAACGAGTTTGTATAAGGGCACGATAAATAAGAGAGGAAATGATTCGAGGAGGTTATAGACTAGACAAGGGAAGTGCTGTTGTTTTGTTTTGTACTGTATGTTCTGGACTCAGACGTAATTAAGATGGACAGTCATGACGTGTTTTCAGTTGGCTAATTATAGCAAAAGTTCAAAGTTGTTTTTATTCTAAATTTCAGTTGATGAAGTTTCAAGTATATATTTTCAATGTGTTTAAAATAAAATGAATAAATAAAGACATCTTAAATATTCAGCTCATATATATTCAAGACCTGAGTCAATCTGGTTAGTAACAACCAGGAAATGATGTAGGGAACAGAATTTGTCTCATCAAAATTTTCGATTGCTTAACTATAAGACACAGAAAAAAAAAAAAAGATGAGAAAGGCCAATAGGAAACATCTGCCTCTGTCCTGTCACACATACTCTCCTCCTAATCGATTGCTTTTGACTGTTGAATTTGAGAGCGTGAAAATATTTGTGCTGAATATTTAAAAGATGAATTTTTTATTTCAAATTTTTAAACACATTGAAAACATATTCTTAAAATTCAGCAATTGAAATTCAGAATGAAAATAATTCAAATATGAGTTAAAAAATTCAAAGTGAAAAAATTCAGCAGGATTTAAAATTCAAAATCTGTCTTCAAAATCCTGTCTCATGCAGCACTTTAGACTGTGGCCCATAGTCTGGACATAATTGCCTCACAAATTTAAGAAATTTTGGGAGTCCACATTGTGAGTGCTGTCCCCTGAACTCTGGATAACTGGTGGAGGATTGATGAGCCAGTTATGAACTGATTTACAGAGACAACTTGTATGTTCTAAATTACCATCTCCAAATAATAGTACTTTCTTTTATATAACCATGTAGCCTTATATTTGTGTAATCTGTCAGTCGTCCAGGTAGGTTCCACAGTGGTCCATGGGCGTATACTAGTCTATGTGCTCTGAAACAGCTCAAGATCATTCTAAAGCTATTCAGGAAAGGTTCATTTCTGCCCTCGATACCTGCTCAAACATCTAATTCCAATACTAGTTTTATTACTGATTAGCGTCTGATTTCCGATACTTTTGCCAACCCCAGCACAGCGTCCTCACGAATTTCCACACTGAGCACCAACTCGTGTCTAAATATTTTCACACAAAACCACCGCTGGCCATCTGACCTCATCAACAGCCAGCATTTTTCAGAGACAACTTGCATGTTCTAAATTACCATCCCCGCATCTCCAAACCGAGCTGTTAGGAGCCATATGCCCGTGTGAGACTGCGCTCCAGCCAATCACACACAGTTGATTAGTCTCATTACGGCTCCTCTCTGACTGAAGATTCTAATCAGTCTAATCAGCCGCGCCGATGTCGGACCCAAATGAGATTCGGAAAACTTTGGCGCCGCGTGCGACATCACAATCACCACGGATACGGCCGGTCGTGAGCCAGAGCCAATGATCCTGCCCCAAACAGCAGCCCAGTGTGGATGATCGCCGCAGACATTAGGCAATTATAATGGCGGGGGAGAACTTCGTCAAGGCGTGAGCGAATCAGAACACCCCCACATGTGTATGTTTTTGTACAGCTGTGACGAGGTAATGGCGGAATAATAATAAGGGCAAATTAAAAGCATTTGAAGTAATTAATTTGTGTCTTGTAGACTTACCTGGATATGTAGGCATGGGTATTCTCTGGGTTGGATTTGTCTTTCTTGTCTGGGATTTCAACCTGCAAAGGTTTTCAAATGTTTGCACGTCTGACAAAGAAGTGGCTGATCTCAAATCAGCTACTCACAAGGGATGAGTGTGATTTGAGTGATCAGTAGAATGTTGAATGTGTGTGTGTGTGTGTGCATATTTTGAGCCTTGAGGAAAAAAAAATATTACAGGGGACTGAAAAACATCACAGATTTCTGTAGAATCAATCCGCGAAGCACTAAACCTACGTGACGTTATAGTAAGTTTACTAAAAATGGTGGACTTTCACATGCACCACTGAAATAAACAAATCTAATTGCACGGGTACTGTCCGCCACGCATGTTTCAGTAAGTTTAGCGATTCGAAACCTCTTTATGGTTAGCTGTAAGATTCTGTCCAATCCTCAGCCCACAAGCCTACGCCACCCATGCCCCTACATGACAATTCTCCATAAACAAACGCGTTCTTCTGAAAAACAGATTTTAAAACAGTTTGCAGGGGTTCAAATTTATTCCTATATGAATTCACGGCATCCTAATTATTCAAAGCTATGAGTTTATAAGTGCTTTTCACCACTTTCGCAGACCAGCCGCTACGTTAAAGCTAACAACATCTAGTATGCTAACTGCATACTTCCTGATTTTCTGACATTAAAATGCTTTATCATTAGATGCAGAAAATACACACCTGACTTATTTTGACTTCAAGAGGTGCTTATACAATATATCTGTGCTGGTTCAAGAAACATTTTGCTCAAATACATGGAGAGAAAAATCGGGTACAGGCCCTTTAAGAAGCCTGGAAGAAAGCCATAGATCTTTAAAACCGAGCACTTCCAACCACATCAAGATTCACCGTCTATTTGCATGACCTCCCACCAAAACTTTGTAAATGATTCAGAATTTGCATACACCGCCCCATGGCTTTAGTGTGCAGTCCTAATGGAACTGTATTTCTCAAAGATGTCCGTGTCTCCTTTGTTCCTCTCCTCCATTAGTTTCCATTACACGGGCCTCCTGTTGCGGATGTCTGCGAAGCTCATCATGGCGTGTTGTTTGAAAAGTGATTCTCCAGAAGCTGCTACTGTTAATCCAGCGCCTGCAGTGAAGTGACAGTGGTGGGTGCAGTTTGCCTTAGCTTTTATGACCACATGCTCTTCTGTCATCTTCATAAAACAGATTGTGTTCTTTATTCCTCAGCCCTATAGCTCGCGTTTGGCTTCAGAGAGCAGCAGCGGAGGCTCCCGGGGGATTGGACTTAAGAGCAAATATCAAACGCGCTCATTAGCATACAGATTAGGAGGCTGAGCTCTATCATTGTTTGAACATTGAAGCAGTTCGGTGCCCATGGCCCAAATCTGTTCTGTAATCCATTTTAAAGAGTGATCATGAGTCGACAATACGACCAAATAAACTGCCACTGTTTCAAACTTTTTAAAATACATTTGGCAAAGACAATATTTCTGTAATTTAAAGATGGAAGGCTATGTCATCAGTCATGTTTATCTGATGTGTTAGTGTCATAGTACAATGGTTAAATGCTTAATTGCTGAGGTAATTCTAAGTAATTCACACTTTGTTCACTGGGGGAAATTCCAACATGGCAACTGTGACTGAAAACAAAACAGTCTCTCCCTGCCAACTTTCACTCCTGGCAAAGAGTTGGGTTCCAGAAGTAGCCATGCACAGATACTGAAATAAAAACATGCTGGATTGGGTATTGGCGCCAAAATATCAGTTCTGCAGATATTGTGGTTGGGGCTATGAATTGATGTAATAAAACTATGTACTGGTCATACTTGGTCCAGAAAGTCTCATAATGTTTGAGCTTTTAATACTTGAGAGGTAAATAAGAGCTACATAACACATCGTCATCCAGTATTTCTTGTTTTTAGGAAAATAAAGTCTATTTTTAGTCCCTGCACTGGTATCTGTAGATATCAGATATCTGCAAATACTTACAGCCATGGTATTGGAATTGGTATCAGAACTGAAAAAGATGGATCGGTGCATCTCTATCCAGAAGAGGAGCTCGTCTTCTACCCTAACCATGCACATCAAGATGGATTCTTGCGAAGCTCACAAATATCAAGAGAATCCATCTTGGAGTGCGCCCATTGTACAATTAATTGGGTGGGCAGACCAATCACAAAGCAGCATTAAGGTTTGGGTAGAAGCCAAAGGCAAAACACCCAAACAAACTGTAAAAGAGCCGAAAATCCAATCACTAGTTAATATGGCTCATTTAGACAATTCTAACTCATTTAATGCATACAGAATCTTGCTCATAACTGTAGAAAATATAACTAAAACTGTCTTGTTACTATAGCTACTTCTTGAATTTATTTAACGCACATATTCCCCAGTCTTATACAACAACCACATGCATTCAGAATCCTTTGAACTCTGTGAGAGCAGTGTCAGTGCTTGAAGAATGCTTTACACGTCGTAAACTTCCAATTGTGGCTTTAAGCTCAGCAATATGTTTTTTGCTGATGCATCCAAACACAAGTGGGAGTCAGAGGCCAAAGCGTAATAAAAAGAACAGCACAGAGTGGGCTGTGGGCGGATCTGGGTCAGTGTTAGGAGCAAGGTTTAAGTGGAAGTTTGTTGACTCAGAGCGTACTAAATGATATAAATGTTATTTTGCACTAGCTGTTTCTACCATAAACGATGTGTTGAATATAAGGAATTTGGATCTTGCAGTTTAAGCTATTTTCATGATTCTTTGCAAGGTGCCCTCAACTGGTATGCACCTGTACACGGAGGGTGTTTCTCCAGAGTCAACGGGCAAAGCTCCAACCTCTTACATATCTGAGGTAAAAAAAACATGATATATTTTGTTCTGGGTAGTACAAGGATATGTTTAAGGGGGTGTATTTTGCAAAATGTACCTTTTGGAGTGTTGGAACATTCCCTCATCAAAAACATGTCCAAAAAGGCTTTAGATGTCACCCATGCATGTTCGAGTAATCTAGCGATCTCTTTCGGGCACCATTTGAACACTCGTGACATAAACATCATTGGTAAAGTGGTCAGATCCACTGACCCACAGGTTGGTGGTGCAATTCCAGCTCCCACAGATGAATACTATTATTGTGTCCTTGAGCAAGACAACCCATCTCCTCCTGTAAAGTTTTTATTGCTTGACCTGGGATGTTCCACAGTATAAACTGAGCAATCATGCATTTATTCTACTAAAAGTGCTTTTATTGCTAAAGAAAAATAGAAGAAATACTTGTCTCCATGGAAATATGTTCAAGATTCAAGATGAACATCTCCATGGAGACAAGAATGTAGCGGACATTCCACAGTTACATACTGCATCTTTACAGACAAAACGTCTTTGTGCTTCTATTGTTATTGATCACATGTACCTATCCAACTTAGATTTTCGTTCTACATTAAAGCATTCTCAGTCCTCTTCCTTAGTCTTAGTTTGCTAGCTTGTTGTTTTCCCCCACTTCCTTCACTATCTGTGCAGTTACTTGGAACTCCAGCTCTCTTTCAAGTCTGCTATCACAGCTCCTTGTTCCGAGAGCTTGTTTTGCAGCCACTCCAGCGAATCTCCCCAGAGGCCCAGCTTCCTTGTCTTTTATTCTCTCCTCCTCTGCGGGCGCTAGCAGCAGGTCAGTAACATAACATCTTTGTCGCCTGTACTCCTCTTCTCTTCTTCTTCTCTTCTCCAAACATCTCGTCTCTCCTGGGCCGCTGCGGGAGGTACTGCTAGTGTTTGTCCTAGTGGGAAAATCTACATTCCACTCTTTACATAAGCTCTTTCCCTGAGGAGTCTGCAGTTTGTGTTGTTTGTCGTCCTCTACCAGATTTGCATCACAGCCTCTCTTCTTCTACTGTCCGTGTGACAGCGGTGATACGGGAGGTCTTGCCAGCTGTGCGTTTTGATGTTTTTGTGGGGTGTGAAAACTGCATGTATGTATAGTGAAAGATGTTAATAATAATTTGATAAAAGATAGAAGACTTTGGTCTGTCAAATCAATCAAACTGCAAGACAAGTTCTGAGTATAAGATGTGTCTCACAAACTCTAGAAACTTCAGTGAAAAGCTTCAGTATTCCAGTTGTTACAACATGTTAGAATTGTTGCGAGCTAGCCTTCGGGCTCTATACAAAACGCAGCTTGGGGCAGTATACTTGCTTAACTACAATGGAGGGATTCATAACTAAATTCCAAACTACGGGCCATATGTTTGTGTTCATGAATAAATTAAAGGTACAAAACGTAACTTTCTGGAGGTGATATGTCACCTGGGTGATTCTATAGAAATAGAACATTAAAGAAGACATATTGTGCTTGTTATAATCTATGACACCTTTGGATCACTATATCATTATAAAAGAAAGCGGAGAAAGAAAGAAAGCGGTCTACAGACTTGACTGTTTGAAAACTGCGGTGCCCAATGGGAGCTGACGTTGCTGTAAACATCATCACGTCAAAGAACCTTGCGGCTGTCCCACCTCTGATGGCGAGCTGCACATCACAATATCACACTAGCAAGCCACATCCATTTGTACCAAAATGACTATGTGACCCTGTCAAATTCTACGAGTATCACTGATTAAGAGAAATCAATTGGAGAATGAACTAAGTACAGAGGAGTGGGCGTGTACCAGTGGCGGTGAAAATGGGAGTTGATTTGTAATATGACGTATCGGTAATATGGCGTCTTGACAATAAGTGATTTAAAGATTACTCAAACATACAAAAAAATTGAGAGGGTAAATGAGAAGTGGAAACAACCATAACGTGGTTGAAGGTTGTGAAATTTAGCAATTTTGCATTATAGGTCTGCTATAAATTCACACAGAGAACATGGAGATACTGTAGATAAGCAAGTCAGGTTTGTGGAGATCCCAGCCTGCTCACAGTAAGTATGCAAGTTTATCAGAGCAATAAACACAACTAAAATGAAAAAGAAAGAACAATAAAACACGCTTTTATTTTGTTCTAAATAAAGTTACATACCGTGGCTTTAAAGGTACACTATGTAATATTTCTGGCGGTGGGGAGCGGTCTGCGTGGAGTTATTGCTTTAAGAATGTCCGATTGTAAAAAGTGCCTATAATCTTTACGTCTATAAATCACTTAACAACATAATCATTAAAAAAGAAAGAAGAAAATACTACCTTCTGGGCATATATTGCATTTGCACAAGCCTACTCTCTGCAGTTGTATTTGTTGGTATAGTTATAATGAGTGATTGATGTTTCTCTCGGTGTTAAGCCACAATGACGCACTGCAACGTCAACCATTTTAGTTTCAAAAGTACTTCACTCTCCACTACACTTATAGGACTCTTATAAAGTTCTTGACTTTGATCAAGTTTTAAACACATTACCTTATAACATCTGAAGAAAGTTAACAATCAATAAAGTCAAGCTGAGACGTCAATACTTACCTGAGAGCAAGAACTTTGGGTAAATGCTCTAAAATGAGAACTTTGAAGAAAAGGGTATTTTACTTCTATGGGGTATTAACTACTAACACATAACATATTTAGACCTTTTATTGTTTTGAAAATGCTATATGAACCGATAACAACATATTAACATGTTTTATAGGTTTCACTTTAGTTTTTACACTCTCAGTCTCCCCATGCAAACTCACTCCCCCTTCAGAGCGCCATCACAAGAGGCGTGAATTTTCCAGATGAAATTACTGCACATTGCATTAGGTTTGACAAGTTGTAGATTAAATTACTGAAACATGCATGGATGACATCTAAAACCCCCAACCCCCTCATGTTTTGATGAGTTATAAAGTTATAGCAGAAAGCTCAAAAAAGATGATTTTGCATAGTACTCCCCATTTTGAAAAATAAATACAATTTTACCAACATATATATTTAAATTTTATAGACAATATGTACTTTTTATAAGTAAAGTAAAGAAAGTTAAGATGGCTGCCCACATCATAGCCTTCTATACACTTTCTGACAGTCACTTAGTTCTTTTATGTTATGAATGAATGAATAATAACATGTTCTAGTACACACCAATCGATGAAATACTGTTTCTCATGAACAGTTGTTTACAAGTTGTTGACAATTGTTTTCCATGTATTTGAGCATTTGATAATCAAGAAGTGTGTGATTAGCATTCTAGTTGTTGTTAGTGAATAATGAATAAGGTAAGTGAGGAATAACTTTGGAATAACTTTTTTATGCTGTTAAGATCAGCAGTGGTGGAAGAAGTACTCTACTAATTTTGTATGGATACAGAACAAAAAAATCTCAAGTAAAAATATCACATGAAAAATCTACTTAAGTAAAATTATTAAAGTACCCATTTAAAAATGTACTTAAAGAGTAAAAAGTAAAAGTATTTGGCACACATTTTGAGATATTCAAAAGTAGTAATTTTGATGAGCTGAAGTTTGTTCAACAGAAACAAGTGAATCAATGTTATTTTCTTAGAACTTTTCTGGTGGAGGGTCCATCAAGTACAGTATGGTATTAAACTTTTCTATCTTCCTGGAGACCGAACCAGACCAAGTTACAGGTCAGATCTGTGAAGAGGCAACCCCACTCACAGTCAGAATGTCTTTTTTTCTAGGCATTCTTCTATAAAAACACCTGTTACTTCATCAATTTAAGTACAGTACTTTACTACTTTTACTTTGTTACATTCCACCACTGAAGATCAGGTACACTGCCTTTAACCTACTGTATACCTATGAACAAGTGTCTGTTTCTCCATCCTTTTAAGTGTAGCTCAAACTCCAAACTTACAAGGTCACTGCTTGTATAGGCTATCAGAGTTAGTGGAGAGTGTGTCAGAGCTGTTGCACTTAACACTTGTAAAATGTTGTGTCCTCCAGTGAATGAGCTGAGTTTGCCTTCAGGTGACACCGTGATGACAGAGGAAGCCCCTTAGTCCCATGAAGCGTGCCTGGCCACAGTCTCCTGCCCCAAATAGACTGTCTGAGCACTACCCACGCGGCTGTCAGCTTAGCCCTGACCAGCCCGTACTATTATTTTATCTTCATTCAGTGTCTGGATTCACCGGGGTCAGGCAGGGTGGAGCCTGCAATTATGCATGCTGCTCTCTTAGGACTGCATGTACTGTATGGTGGTTTGAAATAGGCTGAACTCACAATAGCGTTTCCCAGGGATTGTTCTGTTCGCAGTTTTAATGAAAAGAAGGAACTAAGCATAGACTGTATAAAAGAAGTGGACTAAGCGAATGTGACGTCACCCATAGCATTCAGTTCCACTGAAATGAAACTCTCGATGCTAATGGTTACAGGAGCGAATTAGGAGCCAGGCTCCATATTTGGGAATCCAACCATGAGTATCATAGCAACCACAAGAGCCAATCATGATTGAGGTCGTGAAATGTGCCCACCCTTCTCACCGGACAAATACTCCTCTCTGCACCGTTCTGCACAGACCGCAGTAAGTTGGTTGCAGAACGCAGTGGTTTGTCAATTGGAGCCAGGGCAGAAGGAGCTGGAAGAGCCTCCTGGTGCACTTCCCATTTGGAACGCAACGGCTAGTGCGTTAGCTATACAGTCTATGGAACTAATGCATAAAGTGGGTTAAAGGTCCCATATTACACAAAATTAACTCATGAGCTTTAAGCCATGTTATAATGCTGTTACCTCTTCAAAAACAGACCTGGAGTTGTGTTTTGTATCATTGACACATTTTTGAGTAATCCTGGATTATTAGTCTGTCTGTAAATCCAAAACTCAAAATGCTTTGTTCCACCTTGTGATGTCATGAAGTGGTAGTTTTCAAGTTAACAGCTATCTTTTACCTTTAGTTCAGTAGTTTGGCAATTTCAGTGTTGAAATTATCCAAATGATTCTTGTGAAGGTGTGTGGAGTCTGAGCTTCCTGTATTACCACGTACCACGAGTGAAATTTTGATGACTGTATCCATAGTTATAGTGAATCCATAGTTACCTTGTACAAAAAGATGAAGTCTTACGATATCATCATCATATCATGTCAGAAACATGCATGGATAACTTGCAGTCACTAGATAATAAGGGAAAACATTTATAACAAGATTATAAGCTCTTAAAAGTCAAATTTACCCCCATTTAATTAGGCCCGAGCCGAGGACAAAGTCCTGATGAGGGACTAGTTAAAAATGGATTTTAAAATTAAATTAAAAAAACTAATTTAAACTCAAAACTTTTACCCGTATTTTGCTGTATTTTACCCTAGCTGTGCCCCATAAAATTTAGTCAATTTTCCAAATTTTTGTCGATTAGTCACTGGTTAGCTGCGTATTTGCTTCACTGTTGTTCATATCACTGTAGGCTAACCCAATCCCACTCCATCAAATTGAACTCAATTACTTTAGCCTCCCCCTCGCCTCTTTTCCAATTATTCAATCTTTTGCATTGTACTGTATGATCACAGTTTCCTGGGGCTATTTAGAATTTGGTAAAGTTCAACATTTTGATTGTCTTTGCCTCTTGAGCGTGAATTGGTCTCTGTGTGCTCTGATTTTTGTCACCCCTTGGATGCCATGAACCTATTAAAATAACTATATAGGGTATCGCTAGCTTAGAGCTGTCTTGAGTCGGCTTAGTGGTCACTCACTGGTATTTCAGCAAAAAAAAATCCCTCATGCTCAGAAAGGATTTTTCCCATAGAGCACAATGTAATCATCAATTTCTCATTTTTGGCTGATGGGGCAACTACAACGTTTAAAATGTTTGGATTTTGTGGCAATTTTTCCTTATTTTAGATCATTAACTCAAAAAAAGCTCAAAATCCTTCAGTTGTCTTAAAATCAGCCGTCCTAGCTTCTCATGCTCTGATTGGTCAAAGCAGTCACGTGACTAGATGGCCATGTTTACACCCCGGGCTTGGTGGATACTTAAATGAGTGGGTTTGGTCCGAGGATCTGATCGCAGTGAGCTGTTTTACCGTGAACCTTAAAATTGTAAAGACAGGTGTACTCTGGGTTGCTCCAGTTGAAGCCACAGTCTTGGTATTGTACAGTGAAGGTTTGAAAAGACGGTCCATTGTTGTTGTAGAAGAATTGTCCCAGAAACCTTTAATGTCTTCTTGCCCTAAAAGAAGGTAAAATGTTTTAATTAGCACATTTGGTTGTACAATAAAATTAGGAATCTATTGGCGTAGTAGAAATTTGATATTTTATGGTTGAAATTTTGATGCTAAAACAAAGCCTAAATCAGGACATATTTAGATGAAACCCACTAAACAAAGTAATAAACGAATTATTGAAGGTCCTATATTAGACAAAGTGGATTCTTGTGATATTTACACCATGCTATAATATTGTTACCTCATCAAAAATCTACCTGGAGTTGTGTTTTGTTTCATTCACACATGTTTGAGTAGCCCTTTATTATTAGTTTGTCTACATCTCCAAAGCTCAAAATGCTCTGTTCCACCTTGTGATGTCATAAAGCGGTAGTTTTCAAGTTAACAGCTCCTTTTATGCTATTCTAGGGCTCAAGTTATCAAAATGATTCTAGTGAAGGTGTATGGAGTTTAAAAACACAGTGGAGCATTTCCTGTATTACCACATGACATCACAAGGTGGAACAGAGTGTTTTCTGTTTGAGGGAAGAACTAAACTAAATCTGCAGCATTTGTGTGTTAACCATGTGTGAATGAAACACAACTCCACGTATGTTTGTGATGATGACATTATAACATAGATCAAAAATAGCATAATATGGGTCCTTTAAAAATTGCTTTAGCATTTAGAAGGTTTTCTCCCTCTCCTGCATAGTTACCGGAAAATTCCATAAATAATTTAAAGATTTTTTCACCTTAAACAGACACACAGCAGTGATCTTACACAGACGGAGAACTCCTTAGGTGCGCTGGTGGTCAGAAGTAAGATATATGCAATGAAAAAAGTTAAATAACTCTATATTAAAATATAGATCTGGTTTAGTCCGGGTCTAGTCCTGATTTAGTTGTTATTTAGTTCTGGTCTAGTTCTAGTTTAGCCCTGATCTAGTCCTGGTCTTTGTCTCTTGTGTTGTTTTGTATTGGTCACAGTAGGATGGGAGGATGATGGAGAGACTTGTTTTAGTCCTGGTCTAGTCCAAGTCAAGGTCTGGTTTAATCCTGGTCTAGTCCTACTCTAATCCTGCTTTAGTCCTGTTTAGCCCTGGTCTAGTTGTATTTAATCTGATATAATTTCACACTTACATAATTGTAGAATTGTTTGTACCATCAATCATCTTGTAAACACTTGACGCTACGCCTTTCTCCCAACTGCCAATTACCCATGATCCTCTTCACATTGTCTATTGATTGTCGATGTAATTGAGAACCATTCTATCAGCGCGACTTCTTCTTCTTCTTCTCTTCTTATTATTCAGTTTTTGTCTCATATTAATGCGCTGTCTGGGTTTGAGCCTATTTACCAATAAGTGGACGTCCATCTATCACTCATCACAGTGTTTACACTTGTACTGCTCTCAGCCTTACTGGTTTCGACCTGGTTTAGCCCTGGATCAGTCCTGGTCTACTCTTGGTCTAGTCCTGGTCTAGTCCTGGTCTAGTCCTGGTTTAGTCCTGGTTTAGTCCTGGTTTAGTCATTCTATTCTTTGTATCTTGTATTGTTTTGTATTGGTCACAGTAGTATGGAAGTTAATATGATGGAGACTCTTGGTTTAGTCCCTGGTTTAGTCCTGGTTTAGTCTTGATGTAGTCCATGTCTACTCCTGGTTTAGTCCTGGTTTAGTCATTGTATTATTTGTATCTTGTATTGTTTTGTATTTTTGTATTGGTCACAGTAGTATAGAAGTTAATATGATGGAGACTCTTGGTTTAGTCCTGGTTTAGTCCTGATGTAGTCCACGTCTACTCCTGGTTTAGTCCCGGTTTAATCCTGGTTTAGTCCCGGTTTAGTTCTTGTATTCTTTGCATCTTGTATTGTTTTCTATTGGTCACAGTGGTATAGAAAGAAATATGATGGAGCGTCTTGGTTATTTCCTCTTCTTCTTCTTCTCTTCTTATTATTCAGTTTTGTCTCATATTAATGCGCGTCTGTCTGGGCCTATTTACCTATAAGTGGACGGCCCATCTATCACTCATCACAGTGTTTATGCTCCCACAGCTTTCGGCCTTCTCTTAATCATATGCGTAACTAGCGCGCAGTAAAAGTGCCTACAGCCCATCCATCATCAGCTCATGAGACATTCAAGGTTTCGGTTTGATCTGAAAAAGCTCACGTTGCTCTCTGCTCTTTATACATTTTTATTACATTTTTACTTTATACACAGTTTTCAGGGTCAAATGCTCTATCATTTTGTTTTTGTTTTTTATCATATTGAATGTAGATCTCCGTGGAGATGTCATTGCGTTGTCTGGAATGTTTCACAGTATGGTATTAAACCTTTCTATTTTCACAGAAACCAAAACAGACCAAGTTATAGGTCATATCTGTGGAGAAGCAACCCTGCTCATAGTCAGAATGCTCGTTTTTAGAGATATTTTTTGAGCTATAAAACCACCTGTAATTTAATAAATGTAAGACAGAGCTGTTTAATGTCACACTGTGGAACATTCCAGGCAGAGCAATGACATATCCGTAGAAATAAGCAGGTGACGAACCCCCAATCAAAAAGTTACATAGTGCACCTTTAAAAATAACATTATAATCCCACACTGAAATATGTAGTGAATTCTTATATATGTTGCATAAGGGGTTTCCAACTTTAGTATCTATCCACTTTCTTCCGGCTTCCCTTGATGGTAATGGACTTAAAGCTGACTTGTTATGCAAAAATTGACTTTTTAGAGCTTTTAATCATCTTATAGTTGTTTCCCCTCAACATTTACTCACCTGAAATCACATTTTGAATGATTTGTGCATGTCTGAGCAATGTTTATTCGCTTATTTTCAAGACGCCATATTGCCAACTAACCTTGGTTTTCACCCACTACCAGTCGTGGAAGGTAATGAAGTACAAAAGTAAAAGTACAATACTTAAGTACAATTTTTAAGTATCTACTTTACTTAAGTACATTTTACAGTGGATACTTTTTTACTTCACTACATTTGAGAGCAGGTATCTGTACTTTCTGCTCTACTACATTATATATCTGGACTGAAAAGTAAGAAGTGCTTTGTTTGAGACCTGCTGAAAAGGCTGAGACTTATTTTTAGCACATTTAAATTGAGTTAAAGTCCCAACTTTGAACAAACCAAAAACAGAAAATCACAAAACAGCCAGAAAAATTATCAAATTAACTGAATCACTTCAAATCAAAAACTCATTATCAAAATCACTACATTTCACTTTATGCAAAATACTTTTACTGTTTACTCTTTAAGTACATTTTTAAACAGGTACTTTAATGCTTTTACTTATAGATTATAGATTTTTTTCATGTGATACTTTGTCCCTGTATTTGTACTTTTGCTAAAAGTAACAAAACTGAGTACTTCATCCACCATGGACAACCCTGCTTAGAGCAAGAATGCATGTTTTTCCAAGGAATTTTTGAGCAATAAAAACACCTGTAATGAAATAAATGTTACAAAAGAAACATTTAATGCAATACTGTGGAATATTCCCAGCAAAGCAATAACATCTCCATGGAAGTATTGCAATTTCAAATGTTCAAATCATAACATAATGATACAAGGGTGTCATAGATTATAACTATAGGCAGACACAAGCACAATATACAGTATATACTTTAAAAACTGCAACCTGTGACGTAACAATCTGGGCAAAATGCAAACAGAGCATTTTCCAGTGCTCAGAGGACAACAATATAACATGTTTTTAAAAAGTCAGTTTTGCATAACGTTTCCTTTCCACAGCTGCACTGTGTAACCTTTTGATTGGGGGTTACATTTATTAAATTTCAGGTGGTTTTATAGCTCAAAAACACCTAGAAAAACAGGCATTCTGACTGTGAGCGCCTCTCCACAGAACTTACCGTAACTTGGTCTGGTTTGAGCTCCATGAAGATAGAAACGTTTAATGCCATACCGTGAAACATTCCAGACAAAGCAATAACATCTCCATGGAGAAAAGCATTTGTCGGACCCTCCACCAGAAAAGTTACACAATGCACCTTTAAACACCATTATTTTCATGTAAAAGTTCATATATACTTATCTAGTTTTGAATGTGACAAGGATATTTGAGTCTTCTACTCCAGAGACACCTGTGCTCCTGCATTGGAACAGAAAATATGCCAACAGCTGGAAATTGCAACATAATGGAGGAATAATATAGCAATTCTGTCGACTCAGACGGACTAGTGCTTATTTTTTAGAATTACCCCACAAAACAAAAAAATATGAGTTATATTTCATGACAAGCATTACCTGACTCCCCACACCTGTAGTCAGTGATAAGAAGAATACTTTGATGATGTATTCTTTCACATTTCACATTGAGCTGCATTATATTAAAGACTAAAAATGTGTTATATGATTAAATTAAAACAACTTTCAGGTTCTTTCACTGTTGATTATGCATTTATTTATCACTGATTAGATAAGGAAAAGTTGCACCTGCAAACACCACAAGAGAAGTGTGTTTTTCTCACTTAATACTCTGCAGGTCGAAGCCTAACTTACATGAAGTACTGTAATGTGTTTCTTTGATTTTAGAAAAGCAACTGTATGTATTTAGTTAATTACCAACACTATATGTAATCTTTTTGGTAATAAAACACGAACAAAGACTAAATTCACAGTGGAAATATGAAAAGTAGGAATGATTCAAGGTCAAAGTGTCCGCTACCGACTTGTCTCCATGGAGATGTAATTTCTTTTACCAGAATTTTCCACTGTGCGACATTAAACTTATCTCTCTCCATGGTGATGAACCAGAGACGTCACCAGGCCAGTTTACTCGTCAGACTTCTGGAAAGGAGAAGCCTGCTCACAGTAAAAATGCATGTTTTTTTATGATTCTTGAGCCTGGGTTGGAATTGATATGAAGGAAGTTTAATGCCATACTGCAGAACATTCCTGACAAAACAGTAACATTTTCATGGAAACAAGCAACTAGCGGACACCCACCAAAAAGTTGCACAGTGCACCTTTAATTAAGGGATTAGGGTAAGGGTATTGTGTCATGATCTTCCAGTCTCCCCCTTCTGTGTTTGTCTCACCTGCCTGGGAGGAGTCGCCTTACACCAGCTGCAGCCTCCTCTTCATCACACACCTGAGATCCATCCCCGATCTACTCCTGCCCATATCAGCCCGGTTCTTCCTCCACTCCCTGCCAGTTCGTCAGTTTTACCACATCGGTAACTAGCTCGTGGCTCACGTTTCTCAAGAGCTTGTTTTTGAAAACTGTTTGGTTTTTGTTCCCGGACCTTTTGTAATTTTGTTTTTTTCTGCTCCCAGTGCTCCCTGGATCTCCCCTCTCAGCTCCCCTGTTCATCTCGTGGCTCGTGTTCCTCCGGACCCCCCTGCCTAGTGCCCGCCTGCCTCCACTGGACCCTTTTGCGCATTACCATATCCATCTGTACAATAAGTCTCTTAACCTTACTTGGTTTTGGTTTGCTTTTGGGTCCAACATCGGGGCTGTCCAAAGGCGCTGTCCAAAATGATTCCTCACTTACCTTATGCACTGCTAGCATCCTAATTATTCACCACAATGAGTTTGTAATTGGGTTTGACACATTTCAG
This sequence comes from Taenioides sp. WSHXM2023, assembly GCA_029959045.1. Classification (NCBI taxonomy): domain Eukaryota; kingdom Metazoa; phylum Chordata; class Actinopteri; order Gobiiformes; family Gobiidae; genus Taenioides; species Taenioides sp. WSHXM2023. Next base: position 36,236,823 of record CM057085.1, read on the forward strand.
AGGCGAGAGTGGAGTTTTGCCATCATGCTAATGCTAACAAATATTAGCATGCTAACCGTGCACTAGTATTACTTCCAGATTCCAGGATGAACCACTTTAGAATTAGATGCAAACAGCAGATCTCCTGTCTGGGCTGCATATACAATATATCTCTACTGGGGAAAAACACATTTTTGCAACTACACAGAAAACAGCCACTTAGTAGCTTCTAAACTTGAATCATCGTCATCAACCTACGTAAAACATGAGTCGTACGCAAAGATGACTCTTGAGAGCTTTAAGAGATTTAAGTTATAATGTGGGTACCTCATGAAAAACATACCTGGAGTTGTGTTTTGTTTCATTCACATATTTGAATAACATTTTTTTATTAGTCTGTTTACAACTCCAAAACTCAAAATGCTCTGTTCCATCTTGTGATGTCAATTCCAGGGTTGAAATTATCCAACTGATTCTAGTGAAGGTGTGTTGAGTTTTAAAGAACAGTGAAGCACTTCCTGTATTAGCACATGACATCACAAGGTGGAACAGAGTGTTTTCAGTATGAGAGAAGAACTCAGTGTGTGAATGAAACAAAACACAACTCCAGGTATGTTTTTCATGAGGAACCAACATAAAATAGATCAGAAAACGGTGTAATATGGGCCCTTTAGACAATTTACGGTGGTTCAAAGTCAATCTTCACTTACCTTGCATGCATTCAAAACATGCATCCAAACATCCTAATTACTCACTGTGATGAATTTAGAAGTGTGACTATGAAGTTTTGCCATAATAGTAAAGCTAAAGGCAACTATTATTAAATCCTGACAGCACGCAGCAGACTTATTTTGGCCTCAGAAGCTGGTTTTACAATATATTTGTACATCATCATTTTCTCAAATGCATGGGAAAAAAATCTGGTAGCCTACAAGACATTTAAGGCTTCGTTAATGCTTTAGATTCATTAACGTGTTGTTGCTATAAAGTGTTACGATCTCTTCTATACTCATCTTCCATAGCCGACTCTCTTCTGCTCCCCTGTATACTCTTGTTACTTGTATACTTGTTACTATGAGCTTTACACTGGATCTGTCAGCTGTGTCCCTGATCTGCCCTCACTGTGCTGTCAGCCTCTCCAAAGCCTCTCCAGGTAATGTGGACCATCTGGAGTCCTCTCTCACACCTGGGACCCATCCACCAGGCAGGCCGCGTCCATCCAGGGCACGAGCCTGGCACAGAGCATTCCGCCTGGGCAACACTGGCTCAGTGTGTGGGGGAGAGTGGAGCCCGTCTGATGCCAAATGAAAGGAGGGCGATTTGGATTTACCTGAGCGTGAAGAATGGTGAGTGGTGTAGCTGTAAAAATGGTCTCCAGTAGTGAATGGCTCATTTTTTAACCACCCTGTAAATGTTAAATGGGTTTATTATGCAAAATAGATTTTTTTTTTAGCTTTCTATCATGTTATAACATTGCCCCTTATTAAAAACATGGCTGAGGGGGTTTTAGATGTCATCCACGGATGTTTCAGTAATTTAGCGATCTTTCTCAAGCCCTATTCGAACCCTCCTTACTTCCATGTGACAATTCTCTATAAATGTAAAATAACATGATGCAAAACTGTACCCAGCCCCTTTACAAAGCTGATGTGATGGGCAGTAGTTTCATTAACAGTATGCACGTTGAGTGTGTTGTGATAGCGCTATGAAGGGGAAGTGACTTAGCACTGAGAGCAAAAGGAGGGGAGAGCATCAAAAACAAATAAAAGTGAAAAATCGAAAGTTTGTAAAGCTAAATTATAAAACATGTTAATGTATCTAACATTTTCAAAACAATAAAAGGTAACATGGTGATCTAAATATGTTATCTGTATATCTGTTAGCAGTTAATACCCCATAGAAGTAAAATGTTTGGTTAATAATGCTGTAGTCAAGGGTTGATAGTATGGAAAATATTTTGTTTAATCAGATTTTGAATTTTAAATGCCACTGAATTTCTCACTTTGAATTTTTTAACTGGGAAAAAAAAAAAAAAAAAAAAAAAAAAAAAAATGCTTTATTTGAATTACAACTGCTGCATTTAAAGTATAAAAACAAATAAAAATGTTATAAATACTTTAATATACTGACTTTTTTCTATTCCCATTTAAACATTACTGAAGTCATTACTAGGCATTATATCAGAAGCATAGACATGCTTTTATTTATTTTAATGTAATGCTCTAGTGCTGATGAACTGGTTGTGCCATATATAACTGCATATGGTCAGTTGCCTTGGTAACGACATAATCAATATAATTTCAAACCAGTATAATTTCCCTGTGGCCATATAGTGCTGTGAGTGTGAGTCTTGAGTGGTAGTACATGGCCTATAATGAACCGTATCATTTTCGGTACATGTAGGTCCCTGCTGTGTTTACCAGCCAGAATGCAGAGCAATCATGTGCAACTGAGTTAAAAATACCTACACATAATGGCAAGAAAGTCAAGTTTAAGGCTTATGTTAAAACGCTCATGTACTGTACGTAACCTTGTACTTGTACTTAAAATCTGACATAGTTACTTCAACTGTTGTACTGCATAAGGAGGACTAAACCTTTGAATCTAACCCAGTGTTCAAATTTAAATTATACTTTTCATTTCTGTTTATTTGATTGAAGAGTAGATGATTCTCTTACCTCGCTTCCTTCTCTTTGATTCCTCTCATAGACTGTATAAAGAAGTGGACAAAGCGAGTGTGACGTCATCCATAGCGTTAGGCTCCACTCAAATGAAGCTCAAGATGCTAACGGTTACAGGAGCATATTTTGGAGGAAGGCTCTACAGTATATTATGAATAGGATTTTTTTAACGGACAAAAAACCCCCAAAAAACAGGATAATGTAAAATGGGTTAATACGAACATTTAAACATTTATAGCCTTAATTAAAAGATCTGTTTTAAAAGTCCCTATGCTTACTTCCCATACAGAACGTGGCGGCTAGTGGGTTAGCTATTTACATTTGCAGTCTATGCTCTCACCTTTGGCATATTGCTCATATTCATCATTCATTTTGTGGGTTTAGGTTGACTTGACCTTTTTCAATGATCTGGGAATAGGCACTTTTCTAACTATATACCCCATGTCATAAAACCGAGCATTAAGTAAAGATAGAAAACACAATTGTAATTAAACCTCCGTTAGTGTATCTGAGAACTATGACATTCGAATCACAGAATAATCACACTATAATGAGATGTTTTCTCATTTCAGAGACAATTACAGTTTGCCCTTGCAGGGGAAAGGTGCGTTGCTCATCGGTCCACCTGGCACTTTGGAGAATCCACTCAAAACTCCACCAAAACAACATCTGGCAGAGTCGTTAAAACACCATAACACCAGGGGTTAGGGAGATGAACCATATTAATATGCAGACAGCAGGACAGGTTCATACAGGATGCTCCACACTCACATCTGTGGAGTCATAAAGGCTTTTAGGAGGTAATGTTAACTTTAAAACAGGTCAAATTAAAGGGCCCATATTATGCTATTTTCTAATCTGTTATAATGTTGTTTCTTCATCAAAAAACATACCTGGTACCTTGGGTCTTGTTTCATTCACAAATATTTAACACACAAACCCTGCATATTTAGGCTGAGTTCTTCTCTCCCACAAAAAACATTCTGTTCCACCTTATGTTGTCATGGGGTAATACAGAACGTGCTCCACTGTGTTTTTTTAAATTTCATACACCTACACTAGAATTAACTGTTAATGTGAAAACTACAGCTAAATGATATCTAGACACTGAACAGAGCATTTTGAGCTTTGGAGATGTAGACAGACTAATAATAAAGGATTACTCAAACATGTGTGAATGAAACAAAACACAGGACCTGGTATGTTTTTGTTGAAGAGGTAACAACATTATAACATACCATACCATGCCAACTTTATTTATAAAGCACCTTAAAAACTTTACAGTGAGCAAAAGTGCTGTACACAAACATAGTATAGACAAGGACAACCGCAGTCAAAGTCACAACTACAAAAAACATAGAAAACAATAAGACACTCAACAACAAGAAATATACATCTCACTTGATAAAAGCCAGTGAAAAAAAGTGCGTTTTTAAAAACAGGTACAGAGTCCGCCTGTCTAATCTCTAATGGCAACTGGTTCCACAGCCGTGGGGCAGCTTGCGATTAGTCTTTGGGACGGCGAGCTGGAGCTGGTCTGTTGACCTGAGAGTGCAAGAGGGGGCGTAAGGGTGAATCAGGTCAGTGAAGTAGGAGGGCAAACATTTAAAGCTAAATAAAAGAATTTTGAACTCGACTCTTAAAGCACACTGGGAGCCAATGGAGAGAGGCTAAAAGTTAAAATTTGAACCGCTGAGTTTTGGACCCATTGCAAACGGCAAAGTGCATTTTGGCTGACACCAACATAAAGTGCATTACAATAACCCAATCTGGTGGACACAAATGCGTGTATGACAGTTTCAAAATGTTCTGCTGACAAAATGGGCTTAATTTTGGCCAGTTGTCTAAGCTGGAAAAAACAAGACTTTACAACAGCACTAATTTGCTGATCAAATTTTAGATCAGGATCCATTTTGACACAAGTTTGAAACAGCTGGCTTCACTAAATGATTTAGTGAACCCAGGTCCACAGGAGAACAGTAATTTGAAGAGCTAGGACCAAAAACTATAACTTCAAATTTTTCCTGATTAAAGTGCAGAAAGTTCCGTGACATCCAAGATTTTATGTCACTGATATGGTCTAAAATTGGTCTGGCAGCCTGTGGATTTTTTTTTCTTTAATGGCAGATAGATCTGGCTGTCATCAGCTTAAAAGTGGACTGCGATGCTATGCTTCCTCAGAATGGTACCTTTAGAATAAGCATATAAAGTGAAAAAAGCAAAGGCCCTAGTATTGATCCCTGGGGAAGACTGTATGACAGGGGAGTAAAGGAGGAAAGATAATTACCTAAACCAACACAGAAATGCCCATCAGTCAGGAATGACCTAAACCATAGCAGGTCTGAACCATGAATCACCATCCAGTGCTCCAACCGGGAGAGAAGAATCTCGTGGTCCACTGTGTCGACCGCAGCTGTCAGATCCAACAGTACAAGATCAACAGAATCACCACCATCAGTAGAACAAATATGTCATTAAAAACATGCAGGAGGGCAGATTCTGTGCAGTGTAGACACTTAAAACCGGACTGAAAAGTTTCTAAAACCTTGTACTCATCTAAAAATGATGAATGATGAATAAAAACAATTTTCTCCAGTATTTTTGAGAGAATAGGAAGCTTTGAAATAGGCCTGAATTTTGACAGCACAGATGATTCAAGGGCAGGTTTCTTTATCAGAGGATGCATCACAGCCACTTTAAAATGTGCAAGGGCAACACTGGTAGACAAACTACTGTTTACAATGTTTTGCACTGCAGAGGAGTCAAAAACCTCTTTAAACAGACAGGGAGGTAGCAGATCATTGAGAGAGCATGCAGCCTCCACGTGAGTGACAGTGTACTTTAGTTGAGGGAGAGTCACAGGCTCAAACCGCTCAAAACTAGCAGGACAGCAAGCACAGAAGGGTCATGGGATGGAGCCTTAATAAGTGCTCTAGAGCTCTCAACCTTATTTACAAAAAATGAAAGAAACTATTCACACATCTCTGGTGAGGGTTCCAAGCATGTAGGCTGGGGCACATTTAAAGTAGAGTCAATGGTCTTAAGTACATGAGACTTATGACAATTAGTTGTAATAACATTAGAGTACATGCCTCTTTCAGATTTTACCGTGCTCTGATAAAGACACCAGCTCTCTCTTAGAATTTGCCATGACACTTCCAATTTATCTTTTTTCCATTTACACTTGGCGTGTCTGCATTTGCATCTGGCAGAGCGCGTAGATTCATTTAGCCAGGGCTCAAGTCTAGTTTTGGGTGACCTGGCTTTTAGTTGAGCCACAGACTAAACACTGTCTGGCAAACTGAATGAAAGCTGGAGGATAAAGCCTTGGTATCAGCGGATGCAGACTAGTCAATATTAACAGTAAACGCAGCATAAAACCGAGCTGCAGTGAATGGGTTAAGTACCAGACAGTGGTGCACAGGGTTTGGTTGTTACACACGGCACACAAGATCAAGCGTATGGCCACACTCCTGCATAGGGTCAGAAACGCATTGCACGAACCCAAACAAGTCAATAGAATTCAAAAAGTCTTTGGCCAATGTCTTGTCAAAGCAGCAGACGTGGATATTAAAGTCACCAACGATTAGGATTTTGTCATAATTTGGTACTACGTCAGCCAAAAAATCCAAAAAGTCAGTGATAAAGTCCTTGTTGTATTTGGGAGGTCTTTAAACAACTGCACACAAAATATAGAGAGGGTGACACAGTTCGAATAAACACAGTTCAAAACTAGAATAAGTGGATGACAGCTTTAACTGCTTACACTTAAACATTTGTTTATAAACTGCTGCAATCCCTCCTCCACAACCTGCCATCCTCGGGGCATTGAAATATGAACAATCAGCTGATAATAGTTCTGAAAGAGCACTAGACTCACTGCCATTTATCCAGGTTTCAGTCACGGACAAGAAGTCCAATACCCGGGATGTGAAGAAATCTTTAAGAATAAAAGTTTTATTTCCCAAAGATCTGCCGTTTATGGCTGCTATCTTGATAGCAACAGGGGCTGTTGAGCTTGCAGGGGCACAAGCCGCTAGGGAAACTGGGCCAAGCAGGCGCAGATTTCGATGATCCACTCCTCTCCAGACAAGGAGCAATGGGATCCAGGGAACACCACGAAGCAAACCGGCGATGAGCAGCGTAATCCACTAGGAAAGTTGGAGGAGAGCGTGCCAAAGTAACCGTTAGACTAACTAGCCACCCGCTGCGCTTTCCGCAGCACGCACAGCACCCTCTGCGCAAAGGTGGAGCCGGGACACGGGGCAGGTAAGCCGGGACTCCACTTAAGAATGAAGGCCGGTTACTATTTGGCCCATCCTGCTCAAAGTTCATAACATTGTGGGCAGTCGACTGCAAATCCAGAAGCGTTTGATGGTCATATACCAACACAGAGTAAACATTTCTGATGACACTCGACAGAAACAACATAATACAGAATAATGCTGTCAGAGACAGACAGCAGACCAAACACACTGGCGCCATCTTGCCAGGACGATGATGGATAAAATCTGACATGAGTAAATTTTGTCTAATTTATAGGACCTTTAAAGATGCTCTATGTACATTTTCCCAAGGAAGTCTGCCAAGTCACATCCCACTCACAGTAAGTTTTTTTCATTGCCTTGGATCCAGAATATACCAATATTTTAGGAAGAGTCTAGTTACTGTTGAACCTCCCCCGAGTTTAGATGTGCATGATTGACAGGTGGATTAGCCAGTCAGGGACATGCGTATCAAGGTAAATACGACTGCTTACAAGGAAAAAAATAAGACTGATTTCTGCAGAATCAGTGAACAGATCTGAGGTTAAAGAAATGTAATTTTGTTGACAAAGCTGAGTGACCAATTTTGTTTCACATGCATCACAGTAAATTAAATTAATTAAAAATACAAAGTGGTAATTGTGGTTTTGACCACACCTTGAATTTTTGAGAAATGAAAGGTTAACTGAATAAATATCAGCTAGATATGATTAATGCAATACTGTGCAACATTCCAGACAAAGCAATAACATTTCCATGGAGACAACTAGGTGATGGACCTTCCACAGGAAAACGTTCACCTTTAAGTTTACTCAAAAATAATGTATTATTGATATATATATATATATATATACAATTTTGAACCTGATCTAAATAGGCTCTTTACTGTTGCAGGTTTTATTACCCAACATGCTTTACAACTGACACAATTTTAATTTATTGGGTGAGAGGTAGTACTGGTCACTATGTGCAGTCACTCCCAATTGATTACTTTGCATCATGCTGGGGGTAATCTGTGTTTGTCTGTGGAGGAATGTTAAGCAGTTAGCATGGTGACTATTGCTAAAAAGCACTTTCCTTCTCATGTCTATGTCTTTCTTAATAAAACCTCCCCTTAATTAAAATCGTTCATGAGTCAGTCCACCCTGGGGGCCGCTCTGGGTTTCAAATGTACTGGTACAAATACTTCCAAAACAGGGCGTACCTGATCCAGCGAGGAGAGCCTTAATTAAAAGATCTGATACAAACACAGCATTCAAACAGTTTACAAAGTGGCCCTGAGGAAAAGTACACAGGCCCATCAGGATTGCTCTCTGGGATTCTTCTAATGAGCTGTCCTGAGACTGTACCGTGTTACTGCAGTCAAATGAACAGCATATGGTGGGCCCTGTTGTGTAGTTTTGGTGATTGTTCTTCTAATTGGGTGTTGTGTCATGTTCTTTAAATGATTTCTCTACGTTTATGTCATGTAGTTTTTTTCTTGTATAAAGGGTTTTCCATAGGAAGTCAGCTCATTCACTCTTAAAAAAAAAAAAAGACTGATACTTTTACTAGAATAGGATTGGTCTGGTTGTATGCTGTTTCTACAGGTTCTGATAGGCATGACTGACAAGAAAACTCCATTCATCCATCCATTTTCTTCCACTTATCCGGGTCACGGGGACAACAGTCTAAGCAGGGACTCCCAGACTTCCTTCACTCCAGACACTTCCTCCAGCTCCTCCGGGGGGACCCCAAGGCATTCCCAGGCCAGCTGGGAGACATAGTCCCTCCAGCGTGTCCCTGGGTCTTCCCCAGGGCCTCCTCCCGGTGGGACATGCCCGGAACACCTCCCAAGGGAGGCATCCAGGAGGCATCCGGAACTGCACAGCGGCTCTACTCCGAGCTCCTCCCGTGTGACTGAGCTCCTCACCCTATGTCTAAGGGAGCGCCCGGCCACTTTGCGGAGGAACCTCATTTTGGCTGCTTGTATCCATCCAAACTTGAATACGTATTTGCCACAATTTATTTTACTGTAATATTGTACTGTATTAAGTGCAATGGGCTGACTGGATGAATGTGGCGCAATAAGAGAAGGAAGATTTTTTGTAGTGTGCGTTCCTGCTAGTCCTGGTCGGGGTTTGACCCCAGGTGAGTAGTGATGACTTGGTTTGGTGCTGTTCTAGTCCTGTTTAGTCATGGTCTTGTCCAGGTTTAGCTCCAATTTTGATGTGACGTGTGTGACCTTAGAGATACATTTCAGTCATAACATAAATAATGAATTTGTGATGGAGTTGAAGAAAAGGAGATGGGGATGGTTGAGAAGGCTAATGGTTACGCTGCTTCATTTGGGAGTTTGAGTGGGATTACTCAGGATTGAGGCTGGATAATCAGGGTAGAGAATTATAGTGAAGCAATGCAGTGTTCGTGGTTAAATCTCTGCTAACGGTAATGCAAAATAGAATTCATATATTCTCTTTAGATTTCGTGGTTACTCTGCTCTTACCGTGTGCCTTAGGGCTATGCTGGAGGCTCTATAATTCCTGACAGAGCAAAAAGTCGCAAGTGAACACAGCACGGACAGCTTTTACATTTCCCAGGAGCCACAAATGCACCGCGCACACACTTACCACAGCTGACCAATGAGAGAGCGTGTCACCCTCATAACATCACACAACCGAGGTACCCAAAAGTTGACCACAAGGTAAGATTCTGTTTTATTCATACTAAAAAACGAAATTCCATTTATACTGAGGGCTTGCTAAAAGTTTAATACCGGCTTCATATGCTCCCGGCAAAGATATTGTAATATTTCTAGTGTCTCTAGTCAAAAGTTCAAGGCTGATCTGGAACATGGCAGCTAAGATCCTGAGTAAAACTGAAAGATTTCAAGACATTGCATCAAGTTTCCCCCTTCTCTACCTGCTAAAGGAAATTTAGTGGTGTTTAATGTGATCTATACCTGAAAGAGACATCTGAATTAGCAGCAGTGAATGGTGTCATGCTATAGAGACAGTGTGTTCATTTCACCATTGGTTTAGTTGATTATTAAAAGAAAGTCACACTTGATAAAAATGTTTAATATACTATACTAGTACTTACTACATTTTTCAATATTTAAATTGCTTTCTCAAGATATTTCACGGAAATAAAGAACAAATTAGTTCATATTCAGGGCAGAAGTGTAAATCCTAAAAAGTCATAAATCTGCAATTTCACTTTTGTGATCCAACTTTTTGTTTTTGAAAAATGTAACTTACATTTTGCCCAGTGTGACAACATGCCCCAGTTTTGTTCATTATGAATCAAAGACCTGATTATTTCCTATGTATTTTCGCATAATTTGTCTTGCCCCAATACAGATATATTGACATCTGCTGTATACTGTACTGCCTGCATCTAGTTATAAATCGTTCATTGTCCGATAATCAGGAAGTATGGGTTAGCATGCTAGTTGTTGTGAGCATTATCATGATGGCAAAACTTTACTCTGACCTCTGAAAGTTATAAAACAGTGCTTATAAACTCACTGGGGTGAATAATTATGATTTTCAGAATACACAAGTTAAGTGTGAAATAACTTTGGACCACTGCAAACTGTTTAAAATGAACTAGTTCTGTTTTTCATATTTTTAAGACAGTAAAAATCAGGTACAGTGCCATGAGCATATTACATTCAACACAACCACTCCTCAAACTTGCATCTTCAGAGGAAACTTTGCTCTTGTTTTGCACATAATTTAAAGTTTGCATGTTTTTAAGTACAGACCTGTACAAAGACTGTGTACATCCCCTGATATTTAGTTCCCAGTTTCCTGCTAATTTTAGAAGATGTTGAAAGTGAAATCTTGTGAAAGGCTGTTTTGCAGTGAAGTGTCTCGCTGGGCCCCGCTCAATAAAAGCTCTTCCAAACAGACTGCACCCTGCCAATTTACTGTCCTTGCCTCGGGTTATAGAGGAGAAGCAGTTGCGGAGAAGACATGCAAACTCAACACTCAAACAAAGTGTAAAAACTGCACTCACACTGACTGACAATAATTGGCTAACAGGTATAGGGGCACTGGTCTCTACTATATACACTATGCCGTTCACCTGTGCCTCATCTTACTGATCTCCACACTTAATAGAGGTGAATGTAAGATTTTGATTTGGAATTTCATAAACCTGTCCTAACTATATCCCCCAGATGAGGTAAACATGGTCAATTCACATATTGATACTTTGCACTCATCAGCATTTGGTATGATGAACTTCAGGCTCTGCTCTGCCTGAATCTTTGTTACTCAAATTAATAATGCTTAAGTAATGCATTATTATTTAAAATCATATGCATCATTCATTCACTCCACATTCTATGGTGGTAAGATACTATTGTAGCTACCCTGGGGCAGACTGACCGAAGCGACACTGCAAATTTGCGCCATTGGCCCCTCTGACCACCACCAACACCACTTTCATATTAGACAATGTGGATGAAGTGTTTTGCCTAAGGACATGATGACAGTCTAACATCCAAATACTAATCAGTATCTGAGCTCTGACTACATCAGGCTTTGACAAGGAGGTTTGCCACATAAATTAGACCCATCTCAGCTTTGTTTCAACACAATCTGACCTAGCAGACTACTGAAATCCTGAAAACTTGTACTCTTGAACAAGATGTACTGTATGAATGTGTAACCCGACTGCCACTGTCTTTTTTTTTTTTTTCTGTATTTATTATTATTATTATTATTATTATTATTATTTAATGCATCTTTACATTATTATCAATTTTATGTGTGGAAAAAAAAATCGTGCAAATATATTGTGATTTGTGTGGAGAAAAAAAAGAAAAGCACTGAATAAATTGCAAATTTAAAAAAAACTAAAAAACAATCTGACCATAAAGAACTGACTCAGAGTTCCTCTGAAATAACATTAAAGTCACAAGATAGCGAGCATTTTGTTTGAAAATCAAATTCCTAAACAGGACCATGAACACTCGTACTGAAAATATGCTGTTTAAATCCACTTTTTTCCAGATAGTTTTCAGACAATCTTAAAACTTTTTTGGCAGTGCTTCATTGCAAAAACATTGAACATGATGCCCCATTTATTTGTTATAATTTGGTGTTTCGGTTCTCAAGATGTTCAATCAGAAAGCAGAATGAGCCTCACATTTGAGTTACCAGGTTCAGTGATGAAATCCAGTTGTTTTAAACCTAAAATGCCTCTCTCTCTCTGATCTGAACAGCCACTACCTAAACTCCAGCATCTGCAGCCATCATGAGCCAGTGCTAGTGCAGCCTCTGCAGCTCAGTGAGGGAATTCTGGAGGTTCTGAGCTTCACATGAGGCATGGCCTGTCTATACTGGGAATGAGAATGCACTTGTGTCCTCTGTCTGCAGGTTAAGGCACTGGCAGCCCAGGTTCAATTGTGAATATACAGTACTGTATGTATTTTTTTAACAGTTGGAGTAAAAGTTCTGGCTACATTTAAAGGTACTTTTTCTGGTGGTCCGTCCACTTATTGTTTCCATGGGGATGGTTTTGCTTTGCCTTGAACATTCCATCAAATAGCATGAAACAGATCTATATCTAGACAAACAAGTGGCACCACCAGACCAAGTTAAAAGTCAGAAATGTAGAGGCAAGCCCGCTCACAATAAGAATTCATGTATTAAAGTTTTTAGGGGGCACATTAAAAACGAAATCATTGCATATTGGCATTTTCAAGTTGTGAATGAAGCCCCTTTCTCCACTGTCAGTGTGTGGTGGTCTGTATAATCTTTCCCATTGAGTGCAAACGTATTACAGTTTGGAGGCATCTTTTTCCTGAGTGCTCGCTGACCTGTCTGGCCCCTCCATCTGCTGCGGGCGTCTGTTGTGTTCTACATTTGACCCGGGACATCCGCTGCACCTTCACCACTGTACAAGCCTTTATCTCACAAGCCAAAGCACTGTCTGGGCTGGAGAAAGCAATTTTTATAAGACGTGAGAGTAAAGTGTAGGTTACATGTTCAGGATTGTTTGTGCTTGAGTCAATACACTGTGAGATTATAGGCAGACAAAGCAGTACATAGATAGGTGGTGGCTGTGTATTTGATTGGCACAAAATGGAGAAGAAATACAAGGCACAGAACAAACCACAAACCAGGCTCAAACATGATCGTACCATCAGATTTGTTTATTTCATTGATGCATGCACTTAAGTAATTTTCCTATGCTTAAATTTACCTGTGTCTGGGGCTTAATTGTTTAGGCCATGCTGTATAATGGGATTTTTGTTTCACTGTGGTTGTTGCCTGTTGTCTGTCCTGGGCAGATGCTGTGAGTCAGATCTGCAAATGGTGCAGTTAATTAAAAAGGTGAAGAGCTTAAAGTTTCTTTTCTTTATTTAACCCCTTGGATGATACAGCTTTCATGGGCTAATAAGGAACCACGTAACATCCATAATCTTCCAACGCCCGTGAGTTATAAATTGGACATTTTAAATTGTAATATTGATCTAGACCGACTTAAAGAAGAAACAAGCTGACTTCTTCTGACTTCCACGTTAGAAAAGGAAACTACCCACTAGTCCGAGGGTCCACTAGTCCGAGGGTCAAACCCCAATCCACTTGTTAAGGTTAAGGTTAGGATTAGGGTTAAGTTTAGACAAGGGGTCAAAGTCTGGTTAAGGTTAGCTCGGACTAGTGGACCCTCGGACTAGTGGACCCTACCCTTAGAAAACTGCAGTGCCCGATAAGAGACGACGTCACCGTAAACATTACAACAGAGAACCAATCTGCACCTACAAAACAAACACAGACATACAGACATATACACAGTTTAGTTGAATTAATCATGCATTCTTTTTTAGTTGCCTCTACCGTCTCTGTCCAAACAATTAAGTTATTTTCCGTGTTTACTTTATCTTTTTTCTTGACAATTACTTTCAACATTTCAACACAGTATTGACTTTGATTCTCGTCTTTCAAAACATAAATCAAAACAAAATTCATGGTGCCTTCAGCTCACAGAAATATCAGAATTACAAATTTAAATGAGACATTTCAGTTGGGGGTGGTTCAGAGGGGGAATAACATCATGTGCTGTTGGAAAGTATTCACTTCACAAATGAAACCACTGTCCTTTTCTCTTTGAATTGATGAGTTCGGCTTGTGCATGGTGACTGAAAAGATTTATATTTTTGATTAAAACTTGAAGACAATGCAAAAGGGTGCATAAAAGGTTAGGCTTAATAATATTCAGAATTTCGAATCAACTTAATCCTTTTTGTTTGTGCTCCTTTGTTGAGGGGTGCCCTTGTGAATCTCTGCATAATACTAACTCAGGCAACCTATTTCACCAGCACTTGGGACTAGTTGGGATTGTAGCTTCCTCCAGGTTCATTAGAGATGTTCTAAAACTTCCTTGATGCTGTAGAGTCAGTCGACAGCACAGGAAAATGCAGTCCATGAATCTTTAAAGGGTAATTTCCGAAAGAGAGGAGAACAATTTGGACTGCAGAATGCTATGGGTGACGTCACACTCCCTTAGTCCATGTCTTCTTACAATCTATGGATTCAACAGTGATCAGACTTACATCTAGGAGTACGTTTTATCATTATTGACTAAGGTACAGAAAAGTATATGCAGTAATATACATTTTTATATACATTAGGTAAGTTGAAAGGCAAAGCTCTGGTCAATCTATGTTCCTACCCTATGGTCATGAGTTTTGGGTAGTGACCGAAAGGACAAGATCACAGATACAAGTGGTCAAAATGACTTTCTTCCATTGGGTGGCCCTTAGAAATAGGGTGAGGAGCTCAGTCACGCAGGAGGAGCTCAGAGTAGATCTGAGGCTTGAGCATCTGTTTTGGATGTCTCCTGGATGCCTCCCTGGGGAGGTGTTCATGTCCCACCAGGAGGAGGCCACGGGGAAGACCCAGGACACACTGCAGGGGCTTTGTCTCTTGGCTGCATGGGAACGCCTTAAGGCTCCAGCAGAGGAGCTGGAGGAAGTGTCCGGGGTGAAGGAAGTCTGGTAATCCCTGCTTAGACTGCTGCCTCTGCAACCTGGCCCCAGATAAAATAGAAAAAAAATTGATAAACGGATGGATATCCTTTAAAAACAAATATTATATGAATATAATATAATCCTATTTTGATACAATTAGACTGATATTTAAATTTGAGGTAATTTCAGGCTGTGGTGGTGCAAAGATGAGCCTCGTCATTTTTGAAAGTCTATATTATATGAAATTCCCAAACATGCATGGCTGTCATTGTCCATTTCTGAAAATGTAAATGAAATATCAAATCATTAAATAATTTAGATTATTATTCAAAACGTGTTAGCAAAACAGATCACAGGGTTTTCTATTTCAATCATTTTTGGCAAGCTAGCAGATGAATCTGTCCAGTAGAGTTTTTATATGATTACAATTTATCTGCCAAAATGTGCACAATAAACTCAGTGCTGTTTTCCGATGAAATTGAATAAGTTTTGTCTGTGTGGGCCTGCATGATTAGGTGTCATCAATCACTTTTTTCAATTGGATTTGCCCTGAGCTTGGGTTTCTCCACCAAGTGTCTCATAAATAATGTGGACAGAAATAGAGGGAGATCAGGTCCAGTCTATTCATCAGGGTTCCACATGCAGACAGGCAACTATCGATAAACAGCACCGTGACACAGGCAGCGAGAGGGTTCTGCTAAAAGACATGTACCATTGGCATTCATTAAAGCTGTTTTTAGTAGTGGATGGATACATGAATACGTCCACTTGTAGTACAATGGATGGATGGATGGATTTTTGCAAAAAGATCAATTTGCTTTACTCTATAAATTCATTTTCCTTTAACTAAACAAAGAGCAACAGCAAAATAAAAGCAGGATTAAAAAAATATGACTGCTCTACCGCCTGTAACTTTGCTCATTTACTCAATACTAGCAACAGTAACTCAACAATACTGTCAAAAAGATAGCGTGGTCACATTTCGCAGGTGACTTTAAACAATAGCACCATAAACTATTGTCAGACTGAAGAAGAATAATGAACATTTGTCAACTGGAAAAATGTTTTATAAAGTTGTAGCGAGAACAACTTGCTGTATTAAATTAAAGAGGCTGCTGGGTTTTGAATCTGAAAACTGAACAGTGGACTGGGACAGGGGACCTCATTACTGTCTCACACCTGGGACACTGCACATATCTTACTGGCCAGGTTGCAGGGTTTTTGAAACTACTTTACTTCTACAGAAAGTACTTACAACTTTTTAAACTTTGAGTGGGACTTAAGTGTGGATAGGTTGTCTTACCTTGTGTCTTTGCTTTAGGTATTCAGCAATGTTTAGAAGCTGAAGAATTCTTGCCAAAAATAGATTGTGTGCTCAGTGAAAAAGACAAAGTTCTATCGTACAACTAAATGTTTGCTTTCTTTAGGCAAAAGATTGGGAGAAAATACAGATTGTACAGTAAGTTAATGGCAGCTTGAAAGACACTGTATTTTGAAACAATTCTTCATCTCTCTTGCCTCAAACTTCTATTACTTGAAAAGTTTAAATGATGAAATAATCTTCAGGCAAATATTGAAATAACTGTGGTTTTGCATTTAGAAGCACAGTGAGAGTGCAATCTTGAGATATTGTCTTTATAAACATTTTTTAACCTAAAGGTTTTGTTGGACAGAAGATTTACAGCGTGAAATGGGGAAGGAGGGGGGCAAATGGCTGAAACTTGAAGTCAAAAGGAAAGACTTTGAGACAGTGACATATGTGCGTTAGAATTATGTTAATTTCTAAGATAAGGTTATCATTTTGAGTGACCAGATGTCTCCATTTACCTGATACAGTCCCAGTTTTGAGCTCTGTGTCCCCTGTCCCAGCAGATTTATACAAAACCAGTGATTTGTCCCAGTTTTATACAAGAAATGTTTAGCAACAGTAAATAGGGTAATATATTGTCATTTGTTTAGCTAAAATACAGAAATCCATGCATAAAAATTACCACAAGGCAAAAATATAATTATGACTGACTCACAAGTGAATTGAAAATGGACAATCTTACTTACTCTTTTCACTATTTTATTTATACCAATCCGGATGTGTTCTAGTCTTCAATTTTGAAATTCTGCTCACCCTATAATAATTACACCAAAACTAACTATTATTGCAATGTGCAAATTCTGTTTTTGTGGCTTTTCAGTTGGAGATTGCCTAGACACTTTTTGGTGGGCTCTTTGCCACCTGCTTGTCTCTGTGGAGATGTGCTAATTCTGACTGGAATGTTCCCCAGTATGTTGCATTATCTTGCGTTTATTCAAATACAGGTATTTTTATTGCAACAAATATACATTGAAAAAACAGCATTCTTATTACCGGTGTTCCACAGATCTGATCTGTAATGTCTCCATGGGTTCAGGTAAGTCTACTGTAATGTAACATTCCAGGGAAAGCAATAACATTTCTATGGGGATAAGCAGACAGTGGAGTTTTCAACTGAAAAGTTGCATAGTGCACCTTTAAGCCCAACTTCAAGTATTTTTTAGGGTTAAGGTATACTGTTGAAGAATGAGTTATAATATGGTAAAACCACGAGATAGGGGTGGGCAATGTTATATATCTTAATTTTACTCTTCAAAACTATTACAATATTAAAGGTGTTTCTGGTGGAGGGTCCGTCAAATGCTTTTCTCCATGGAGATGTTACTGCTTTGTCTGGAATGTTTCACAGTATGGTATTAAACTGTTCTTTCTTCATGGAGCCCAAACCAGACCAAGTTATAGGTCAGATCTGTGGAGAGGCAACCCCTCTAGCAGTCAGAATGCCCTTTTTTCTATTTTTTTTTTAGCTATAAAGCCACCTGTAATTAAATAAATGTGGGGTAGAGCTGTTTAATATCATACTGTGGAATATTCCAGAGAGAGCACTGACAACCAACCCCCAACCCCCAAGTTACCCAGAGCACTTTTTAAATTAATACAATTATTTAAATGAATAGAAATACAAATCTTGACAATTCCATCTGCCAACATCCATTCAGTAACTGTCAACATGTGAGTAAAGCTGTAACACCATCTTATTTACTGTGGTGGTAATAGCCTCGCATTATTGACAGAGATGAGTAGCTCCAGTCCTTTTGTGTCTGCAGTAGGGTCCATTTGGCTGTGCTGAAACTGATAAGTCACAACAGATTGGCCACTTACCTCCCTGTTGTTCAGCAGAGCGAGCAGATGTTTCACCACAGCCCTTTGAGCTCAATGTTAATGATCGGACCAAACTCCATTCGTCCCGTGCACTTTCTACTTCTACCCTTTACAAACACTGTGCTAAAATATACATGTCAATAAAGTCTGTGGCACTTCTGTATTTTGCATTTGCTCCTCTGAACAAACAGCTAACCGACCCACTAAACTAATCATTTTAACCCACTCTGCATGATACGAGTGTTTTTATTTCATCAATTTGTCCGTAAATCAAGATATGAATATTAATAACATAACAATCATGTGCCTTCTTTACCCTTATCAATGAGGCGCACCGCTGTCAATCAAACCTGTTGCTAGGTAGATTATATGCAGTCTTTGGTCTGAACCTGCATGATTGTAAAGGGTTTGTATAGCCTACTAATCAATACTAAAACTAGTATCGAAACTAGATACTCATTTGAGCAGGTATCAATAATAAAAAAAAAAGTCAAACTAATTTTTCTGACTAGTGGAACCGACCTAGAAGACTGAGGGATTACACAGATATAACAGCACATGGTAATATAAAAGAAAGAACTATGATTTAATGTTGAAAATCACATTCTATTGTCTAAAGAAAGATAAATATGTATATATATATTTTTTGTATTATTATTATCATTGTGATGTTGGAATCAGTATTGATCATCGAGTCTAATTTTTAGTATCGAAATCGAGAAATTATGTATGGTTGGGGGTCTGTCACCTGCTTGTTTCTATGGATATGTCATTGCTCTGCCTGGAATGTTCCACAGTATGACATTAAACAGCTCTGCCTTACATTTATGCAATTACAGGTGGTTTTATAACTCAAAAATATCTAGAAAAACAGGCATTTTGACTGTGAGTGGGTTCGCCTCTCCACAGATCTGGCCTGTAACTTGGTCTGGTTTGGTTTCCATGAAGATAGAAAGGTTTAATATCATACTGTGAAGTATCCTTGACGACATCTCAACATCTCCATGGAGAAAAGCATTTGACAGACCTTCCACCAGCAAGTTCCACAATGCACTTAAAAAAAAATCTTAGTTTAATCTTCTTTTTTTAATGATTCTCTGACCTAAACCCCACGTGCACCAGCTGCTTGAGTAAAGTGTGAAATGCTGGATACAACCCCTCACTAAGGACCTTACTTTTAATGAGACTTTTACCAACATGCTAAGTGCGCTAGTGGCCGGTTAGCCCTGTCTCTAACACTTACCCAGCCTCTCCTTGAACATTTGGGGAATTACTCTCACGGCTCGACTTTCTGCAGGTTGGAGATGAGATGGATGCCACGGAATTATGCTAATGAGGCACGCTGTCGTCCAATCACACGCTTCACTGGGTCAAAGGCCAGGTACACGGAGAGAAGAGAGCGTGGAAGACTCGATAATTGACATGAGAATTTGCAAACAAGTTTCAGTGTTATTGTGAGTATTCTTTTCTTCTTTTTTTTTTTTAAGTTTTGTTATTTTCCAAGTGTGTAAATAAAGCAGTGAAGGAGAGAAAATTGACAGATTTTGAAACGAGAAGGTAAACAGGGTATTTTAAATTTGCATTATGTAACTTTTCTGGTGGAGGTTCCGTCAAATGTTTTTCTCTATGGAGAATGTCTGGAATATTTCACAGTATGGCATTAAACCTTTCTATCTTCATGGAGACCAAACCAGACCAAGTTATAGGTCGAATCTGTGGAGAGGCGACCCAGCTCAGTCAGAATGCCTGTTTTTCTAGGTATTTTTGAGCTATAAAACCACCTGTAATTGAATAAATGTAAGGGAGAATTGTTTAATGTCACACTGTGGAACATTCCAGGAAGAGCAATGACATATCCGTAGAAACAAGCAGGTGGCGGACCCCCAACCAATAAGTTACACAGTTCACCTTTAATGGCAATATTCTTACTCTATTAATAGACGGGGTTACATATGTATTCAGTTTGTAAGAAAGTAATGTCATTTTAATTCATCAAAGGTAAAGAATAGCAAAAGAAAATTCAGTTCTGTGAAGTGAACAAAAGTTTTTGACTGAATAGAATTTCTTTTTCTATAGAAGATACCTGGATGACTGAGGAACAAAGATAAAGTAGAAAAATATATATATTTTTTTTTTAATCCTAAAGCAATTTTAACTTTTGCAGTGTTTGCCCAAGCTAAGTCAATTTATTCATAGACTGTTAAATAAGGAATAAAAGTAATTAAAATGAATGAACAGAACAAACTCTCAAGATTGCTCCTACAATTACTTGGATTTGAAGACGGCGTCCTACTGCATGATTTGGCAGATCTGACAAGTTACCGTCAGATTTGTGGAGAGCAGTGGTGACCCCGCTGACTAGAAGAAAACATGCTTTTGAAGGTGTTTTAAACAGCTGTAATTAAGATGGACTAGTTTGTTGCCATGCTCTGGGAGATTTCAGGCAAAAAAATGAAAACGGTAAAAATGGTCACATTTTAATCGCTTTTCTCCCTTCAAGGCACTCAAGAAACCCATTCTCACACACACACACACACACACGCACACACACACACACACACACACGCACACACACACACACACACACACACGCACACACACACACACACACTTATATAATTATACTTAGTCCAAATAATTTCCCTTGTGAATCAATTAAGGACACAACGACAGCATTCATCTCAGAGAGCGGGATTTGAACCACCAACCAACGCAGCTGGCCAGCTAAGTTACTTCTTGCACCTTTAAGACTCTGCTCCAAACCACACGCAAAAGTTGTAAATGTCTGACTGTAGACCTCTCCATTAAAAACCCACAAACTCATTACTGACAATTAGAAACAACCAAATCTTTATCTCAGTTACCTTTTGATTAATAGCTCAACCTTATTGCAAGGACATTTTAATTATATGTGACAATAATATTAATACCCCACAGTCTAAAACGTGAAATAAAGTTTGGAAAATACTCCGCCAGACTAGAATGAATGCGTTGAATTTCGAAGACGGTAAATTGGTACGAATCCTTCATTGTCAGTAGGAGAGGGCGCGTCTGGGCAATTTGTCTTGTTAACAGTGGTGCCACTCCAGAACATCAGGAAGTGCAGGGTTCATGAGGAAAGGGCAGATGTGTCAGCAGGTAGCATGCCATACATCACTCCAACCTGGTACAAACTGGAGGAGGTACTTGCAGAAAGTAGCAGTGTTGGGAAGTTACTAAATACTTGTTCCTTAAAAACGTATCCAGAATGCTCATTTTGAATACCTGTATTCCCGTTATAATGTTGTTACCTCCTCGTAAACATACCTGGAGTTGTGTTTTGTTTCATTCACACATCTTGGAAGCTTTTATTATTAGTTTGTCTGCATCTCCAAAGCTCAAAATGTTGTGTTCCACCTTGTGATGTCATGAAGCGGTAGATTTCATGTTAAGAGCTATCTTTTACCTTTAGTTCAGTAGAGATTGGCTATTCCAGGGCTGAAATCATTCAAATGATTCTAGTGAAAGAGTATGAAGTTTAAAAACACAGTGGAGGACTTCCTGTATTACCACATGACATCACAAGGTGGAACAGTGTTTTCTGTTTGAGAGAAGAACTAAGTCTAAATATGTACAGAAAGACTCTTCTTTAGCAGCTCTATTTGAACTGTGGCTGCAGGTGGAGTTTAGGTGTTTAGTCCCACTTTAAAGGTGCATTGTGTTTCATCAAATGCTTGTCTCCATGGAGATGTTATTGCCTGTTCTGGGATGTTTCATAGTATGGCATTAAACATTTATATCCAAACCAGAGTTACAGGTCAGTTTTGTGGAGAGGCAACCCCACTCACAGTCAGAATCACAGTTTTTCTTGATATTTTTGAGCTACAAACCTGTAATTGAATAAATGTAATAAAGTAGAGCTTATTAAAGTCCTACTATGGAACATTTCAGGCAGAGCAATGACATTTCCATAGAAACAAGCAGGTAATGGATCCCAACCAAAAAATTACATAGTGCACCTTTATGTTGAGTTAGTGGTTATTGCAGAAATTTATCCTTTGCATTTGACCCATCCTTCAGTGTAACGTGTCAAGAACGACCGCTTTGCACCACCCGGAGACACTGAATATGTACTTGAAGTTGCTTTTATTATCATTTTATTTTATATGAATACTAATAAAAATAAAAAAACTAAAAAAAACTCAATAACAAATTACAACAAAATGAAAATGTTCTGGTATTTCCGAAGAACATAAAGTGGACATGTCTGGCTATGTAGTTAACATTCTATTGCAGTCCTTTCAAACTTTAAATTCACTCAGATGCTTCCTCCTCAGTGCAGTAAAAAAACATTTGGCAAAGGTAAAGTGTGGAACAACAAGCAGGAGAAGCAAATATGTTCTTCAGAGCCACATCTGCCCATGTAAATGATGTTTAAACACACGCTTCCTAATGCCCCCGCCTGGGACTATGACTTTATCTGGGAAAGTCTAACCTTGGCAGGCTCTGAGCAGATGGAAATGATTTTAGGATGCAGCACAGTGTGGCTAGAAATGTATTGTATTTGACTGTTACAAAATAAAGCTATAGACTATGTAAGACAGATTTGCATTGTATCTCTTACAGATCTAGGCTAATCTATTGTTGTCCACAAATGCTGAGTTGTTTGTGGTACATGGGCTTGTTCTATTGGTTCTCAAACTTCTCTTCAGTTGTAATGTTTGCTCTAAAGATCCTATATTATGCTAAATTGACTCATGTGAGGTTTAATTAGTTATAATGTTGTTACCTTCTCAGAAACATCCTTTATTATTAGTCTGTGTACATTTCCAAAGCTGAAAATGCTCTTTTCCACCTTGTGATGTCACGTAGAGGTAGTTTTCAAGTTAACCGCTACCTTTTACCTTTAGTTCAATAGAAACAGGGCAGAAATTATCCAAATGATTCTAGTGAAGGTGTATGGAGTTTAAAACACGGTGGAGCACTTCCTGTATTACCACATGACATCACAAGGTGGAACAGAGTGTTTTCTGTTTGAGAGAAGAATTCAGTCTAAACTAGAAAAGCACTCAGAGAGCGCAGACCTCCGCCAAGCAGCTCAGTTTTCAAAGTGATCCAGAATCCAGGATTTCTTCTGGATCTTCACCAAAATCTAATCATCTGTTGGATTTACCATTAGGAACATTTCCTGAAAATTTAATCAAGATCCGTCCATAACGTTTTGAGTTATCTTGCTAACTAACAAACAAACAAACAGACAAACTCAGGCGAAAACATAACCTCCTTGGCGGAGGTAATAAACAGGGTTTGTGTGTTAAACATGTGTGAATGAAACAAAACACAACTCCAGTTTTTGATAACATAAATCCGAAAATAACATAATATTGACGCTTTAATTTTGAGTCAATTGCATCAACTATTTTATCTTCTTTTGTGTTAGTTAGAAGCAGATCCAAAAACCTTTAAATCCACATGCAATACATTAAAACCCTGCCTCTGTCCTTCTTGCATGATAAAGAATTAATTTTATATTGGACATTTATTGGTTTTATAGAGCCAAATGTTCCTGGGTCTAGTGGAGTATTCACTACAGCTGATAATGTAAATGGGCAGAGGTGCTGTTAAGTGAATTTCAATGCTCTGCAGTCTGATGTGGGGCCGTTAAACACAGTTCAGCTATGCAGCAAACAGATAAAGTCCAGTGCTTGGCTCCACAACTCAGGAATATTTACTGCAGATTAGAAGAAAACATGTGGAGGCATACAGTATATTGTGTCTTTAGTTTCAAATAATTATTGCAAAAGTATGTACATTTGCCCATTAGCATTTAACCCTTTTAGCATTTTCAAATATGATGATGAGATGGTCTATGATTATTTCAGATGAGACAAATTGTGTTTGGATGATAACAACACAAAGTAGTGGTTTTTGTTCCTTGTCTGTCTTTTTCTAGTGTTAAGCATGCATAGTTGTGATGTCATTAGGTGGAGATCCAGAAGCATTCGTCCATATTAGTCTTTAAGTAGTTATAGTCCACACACATTCACCAGACTCATTCTGATCATTCCAGCACCTCAATTACCTCAACTATGAAGTTAACATTAGCTGCTCTAACAGGTATTGTTTTAGCCTAAACTAACTCACAAGATAAATTCACTTGATATTTGTCAGTTCATAAACACACAAGAATCTATGTTGTCAGGCTCCAGCTGTTGCCCCGGGGTTGGGAGACCAGTGATGAAGCAGCCAAACAAACCAAAACAAATATGACAACACCAACAAGCAGACTTCACTATGTCATTTTCACATTACTGCACTCTGTGGGCTGACCCCAGTGTGCACTAGGTGTAGTTCTGTTTACTTCACTTTTGGGTCAGTCCTGTTCACATACACCGTGCATCATTCACCTCAAACATACACCATGAGCCATGTAGCTCCATGACAATGGGCCCTTTTGGTCTTTTCCTTCACCTGAATACACCCTGAAGACTGTACAGGCTGATGACAGAAGAGAAAAAGACACAGAAGCAGGAGGAGATGTGTCTCGCTGATTTTAAGTTGGTCCAAAGTCTTATCTGCAGTGCCCACTCAGGCCTATACTGTATATATGTGATCCTTTTTACCCAATTCCAAACACTTTTACTTGCACTGCGGACTGTGTAGGTCGGCTACGTCTACACCACCCTCGAGTGTGAGTGGAGCTGCTCAGAGACCACCTGTCCAAGAGAATCCTCTTTTACATTGACCTAAGCAGTGGAAAGAGCTTTCTGCATTTGTGGATGGGAAAGATGTTTGATTTCACTACTATTACTACTGATTTGATTTCACTACTATTACTACTGCTACTGGTACTACTACTACTACTACTGCTACTACTATTTCAACTCTACAACTCTCCAAACAATTCAGCCTAAATGTTTGATCAGATGTGTTCCCTGTGCGGGTTTATTGACGGCGCATGCTTTTCCATGGCTAAATGCTTCCCCAGTCTTCAGAGCCCTCTGCCCAGTGTGTGTGTGTGTGTGTGTGTGTGTGTGTGTGTGTGTGTGTCTGTGTGTGTGCGTGCGTGCGTGCGTGTGTGTGCGTGTGCTATAAATGAGATGAAGATTCCCAGTGAGCCGGGAGTCTTATTGGCTGATTAATAATGTAGGGAATATGGAGCACGTCCACACCGCACATTACAGACTTCACACAGGCATTTTTCCATATACACAGCATTAAACTTTTAGATAGGACTGAATGCATCTCCGCTGTGCTTCGAATATTTCTATTTTACTGTAAAGTCAATAAGTCTAATATTTAATACAGAGATAGAGGGTCTAGTCACAAAGAAAAATCATCTGGTCCAACATTTTTGGATATTTCATGGCAAAGTACAATGTAATCGATAGGGAATTCTGTCTCTTGCCCCCAGTCTGTGAATATGACTTCATCACATTCTAAAATCTGAAAACCACCAATGATTTGCAAATGAGTTCGGCAGCATATTTTTGACAGCTAACATCCGTAGCTTAAGTATTTCTGAGTTTATCCTCTGGGCAAAAACTCTTACCACCCTGACCTCTTGTAAAAAGATCCGCGTGTCAGATTTGATGAAGTAGACAACATATGTTAAGCTCATTGGAATTGCATTGGAGATGGTTTTTGGTGAGACAGAATCAATGAAAATGACTCATCTGCTCAAGGTCAGAGCGCTTCTTTTCATTCTTTTCACAGGGAAATTCAATAGGTTTTAAACAGAGGCATATGCTAGGCCACGAGCTCTTATAAATATTAAACGTATAAAGTATTAATATTGTTGTACAAAGAGTCAGAAGTATGACTGAGTTCAAGATAAATTTTGATCCATTTTGTTAGTTAAAAGTCCATATTAAACTGACTCTTGTGAGCTATGTTAAAATGTTGAAAATTGTTAAAAATTTAACAATTGTGTTAAAAAATGTAAGAAAATGTTAAAAATTGTGAGCCATGTTAAAATGTTGTTACCTTGTCCAAACATACCTGTAGTTGTGTTTTGTTTCATTCACACATGTTTGAGTAATCCTTTACTCTTAGTCTGTATATCTTCAAGCTCAAAATGCTCTGTTTCACATTGTGATGTCATGAACTGGTAGTTTTCAAGTCAGCTACCTTTTACTTTTATTTCAGTAGAGTTTGGCAATTCCAGGGCTGAAATTATCCAAATGATTCTAGTGAAGGTGTTTGGAGTTTAAAAACACATTGGAGCACTTCCTGTATTACCACATGACCACATGACATCACAAGGTGGAACAGACTGTTTTCATTTTGAGAGAAGAACTGTAAATATGCAGGGTTTGTGTGTTAAACGTGTGAATGAAATACAACACAACTCCAGGAATGTTTGTGATGAAGAAACAATATTATAACGTAGATCAGGAAATAATGTAATATGGCCCTTTAAAGAACACATATAATGCAAAATTGTGTTTTTTGACCTTTAAACCATGTTGCTATCCCCTCATCAGAAACATACCTGGAGTTGTAATATGTTTCATTCACGGTAATTTATCCATTAATCCAAAGTGATCTTCTCTGAGCACTCAAAAAGGCTCTGTTTGATTTTGGACTGTTTTGTTGCGTCATAGATAAAACTCTGGACTTCTCCTGCTCCTTTTTTAAGCTCATAAAACATCACCAGTCTCATTAAGCTTTCAAACTGTGGTCCCAGTGAATACATGGCTCTATTAGCATTCACAGAGGAAAAGGACTTCAACTTTCTACATGTGCATTCCTGTTGCTGACAGCAGGGGGAGCTCCAGAGCCTAAATGTCTCATGTGAAAGGAGTTGAAGTATATTTTTATTATGCAGATGTTATTTTAACTTAGAAAAATGTAAATACTTATCCCAAGGTGACCAAAAGCTTGTTTAAAAAGTAAATTAATGCCACAAGAATGCACTATGTAACTTTTCGGTCTTCGTCACCTTCTTGTTTCTATGGAGATGTCATTGCTCTGCTTTGAATGTTCCACACTATGGCATTAAACAGCTCTACCTTATTTTTATTTTTTTTTATATTACAGGTGGTTATATAGCTCAAAAATACTTCTGACAGTGAGCAGGGTTGCCTCTCCACAGATCTGGTGAGAGTTGAGTTGGTCTCCATGAAGACAGAAAGGTTTAAGACCATACTGTGAAACATTTCAGACAAAGCAATAACATCTCCATGGAGAAAAGCATTCAGCGTCTCCATCTTGCATTTATTCAACAGTAGGTTTCATTGTGAGCGGAGTCACCTTTCCACAGATCTGAGAGCTCATTTATAAAACTTTACGTGGAATTCTTATTAAAAGAACAAAACAAAAACTTCAACAAGGTTCTTCAAACTTTCTCACTTCTCTTCTGTCTTAATTTAAAGGTGCATTATGTAACTTTTTGTTGGGGGTCTGTCACCTGCTTGTTTCTATGAATATCCTCTTGCTCTGCCTGAAATGTTCCATAGTATGACATTAAACAGCTCTGCCTTACATTTATTCAATACCAGGTGGTTTTATAGCTAAACACTACCTAGAAAAACAGGTGTAGTATGAGTGAGCTACTCTATCCAAATAATTTCCCTTGTGGATCAATAAAGTTTGTCTGAGTCTGAGTGAGTCTGAGTATTCTGACCCTCCACAGATGTGACCTGTAACTTGGTTTGGTTTGGGCTCCATGAAAATAGTAAGGTTAAATACAATACTGTGAAACATCCCAGACAAAGCAATAAGATATCCATGAAGAAAAGCATTTGACAGACCTTAAACCAGAAAAGTTACCTTTAAAGATGCTAACACGTAACATATTTTGATCACCATGTTACCTTTTATTTATTTTAAAAAATAAATGTATTTGTTGAAAACAAAGTATTAACATGTTTTATAAGTTTCACTTTCGTTTTTGACATAGTGAGTTCACCCTCCCTTTGCTTCCCACGCTGACCCTTCGGGGCACTATCACAACACAATCAGCGTGCATCCCGCTAATGAAACTACTACACATCGAATCAGATTTGTGAAGTTGTAGTGTATTGTTTTGGTTCATGCTTTTGTGTACTGCTTTTAAAAATGGGACTTGTGAGCTAAGCTTGTACTGCAAACTGTAAGGAGGGTTCAGATAGGGCCCAGGAGAGATTGATATATTAAACAAAACACGCATGGACACAAAAACCTCAGGCATGCATTTGAAGAGGAAATATATAACATGGCAGAAAGCTTCATAAAAGCTTCAAATTTTCCATCATTTTCAAAAGTTTTCGGAAACAAAACAAAACAAAATCTATCTACAAACACATCAAATCATATTTTTACATCTCCAACTCCAAATCAACACTACATTATCTGCTGCGTCTCCTCTGTTGACAAGATCCTGCTGGCATTTCCAAACACAGCCACAACAGAAGGTCAACTCCATTTATTACGCACTCTTTATCTGGACCTGACCGCCTGGTGCCGCCCTGTAGCAACACCTGTCAACAACCCTGCCTCCTGCTCCTCTAACTCCCTCTTCCTCACTCCCCTTTTTTCTCCTCCCTTGTCTTCATCCTCCTCCTCCTCCTTTTCCTTCTCCCTTCTCTCCTTCTCCCATATCTCCTACTCATCCTCCCTTCTCTCCTACATCTCACCCTCCTCCCTTCTCCTCCTTGTCTTTCTCCTCCTCTCCCTCCTCCCTTCTCTCATCTTCTTCCACCTCCCTTCCCTTCTCCTTTCTCTCCTCATCATCCTGCCCCTTCTCTTCTTCTCCTCTTCCTCCCCTCCTACTCTCCCTCTTTTTCCTCCCTCCTCCTTCCCACCCTTTTTCCCTCCCTCCTCCCCCTCTTCCTCGTCCTCGTCCTCCTCCCTGTGCTATTTCTCAAGTTAATCTTCCTCATTCCCCAGCAATCCTCATTCGTACTTAGAGACTCCTCCAAACAGTTATTTGTATTGATGCAGACTACCTGACATGCACTTTAATCAGGCCTACATCGCTCTGCTCTATGTGTGTGTGTGCGTGCGTGTATATGTGTGTATGCCTGTGTGTACGTGTGTGCGCTCCAGGCATCACTGCAGTTATTTCTCTGGCTCTTCGGCTCCTCTCATTATTATTGATGCTTTAGGCCCCCCCGCACCAGGGTTGTTCTCTGGTCACTGCAGCTCGTGAACAAGGCAGAACAAAAGATGAAGAAGAGTTAGAAGTCAGCCAGACAGAAACATGCAGACGGATAGCCTTACAATGTAGGTGTGCCTTTGAAATGTGCCAAAAGACAAGGTCATTTTTATCTGTGCTATAATGTTGTTTCTTTATCAAAAAACATACCTGGAGTTGTGTTTTGTTTCATTCACACAGGTTTAACACACAAATCCTCCATATTTAGGCTGAGTTCTTCTTTCAAACGGAAAACTCTGTTCCACCTTGTGATGTCATGTGGTAATACAGAAAGTTCGCCATTGTCTCCAGACTCCATGCACCTTCACTGACCTTGTTTATTTCAGTGCTGGAATTGCCAATCTCTACTGAACTAAAGGTAAAGGGTAGCTGTTCACTTCAAAACTACTGTTTCATGACAACACACGGTGGAATGGATCATTTTGAGCTTTAGAAATGTAGACAGGCTAATAATAAAGGATAACTCAAACAATATAGGACATTTAAATACAAAATTATTGTTGATAATGATAAAGTAGGAACACCATGGCATAGTGGATTGAGCCTATGTACCAAAAGACAGCTATTTCATTTGAATTTTGAACACCTTGCATATGTAATTCACGTAACCTGGTTCTCTCCGGATGTGTAGCCGTCTGAACTGAGCTGTACACGTCATTCTGGAACAGCTGTTTGTGTAGAGCTCGTACCTGCATCATTCTATGGAAATAGAAAGTTAAAACCATACTATGGAAAAGTCTCCATTGATTACATTGATACATTTTATGCCATTCTGTGGGAGATTATAGCTAAAGTAGGGATGTACCGATCTGATACTGGTATCGGATATCAGTGCCAGTAACCTGGTTGCTCATGTAAAGTGATGTAGAAAGACAATTTATGGCTGTATTTGGCCCAAAAAGCCTCATAGTGTTTTAACTTTTATTTATACAAAGTTGTTCTGTATAGTTTCTTGACTGATTTTGGATCAGTTTGTTTTTCTTGCATTTTTATTTTTATTTTAAGGAAATAAATGCTGTTTTCAGTCTCTGCACTGGTATCGGCTAATATTTGATATCGGAAGATACTTAAATCCGTAGTATCAGAATCTGTATCAGAACTGAAAAGCTGGATAAATAAGATTCAGGTTTTTACATGTTTTTAATAAACAATAAGCACTTTTTTTCTAAAACAGACTTTTATTTTAGTTGATTTTTTTGTCTAAAAAGTTCCATACTGTGGCTTTAAAGGGTGCAATAATTATGTAACTTTTCTGGTGGAGGGTCAGCTACCTGCTTGTTTGTTATGGTTTTCCCTTGCCTGGAAAAATCCAGACTCATCACGGTACCAGCGGCTGAGTCTGGTCACCAGTGGTCCAGCAAATTTTCGTGGGCGGGCAACAAAGAGCAAACAGACAGCAAAGTAAACCAATCAGAGAAGAGCTAACGGGCAGCGAAGTGAACCAATCGGAGAAGGGCGGACCTGACATCGACAAAGTGACAAGAAAATCTTCAGTGAGAAAGTAAAAAACAGAGTAGTAAGAATGGAGAGCTAATTCAACATGGCTAGCGCTACAAATGACTTGTGTCGTCGTTGCGGTAAAAACATGAGGAGACGTGGTGTAATTGGAAACTCTTATAAGTGTTTTATTGCATGTTACCATTTTCCTGCTGTTCTTGAACTGTGCGTTGCAACACTGGAATTTCCCCACTGTGGGACTAATAAAGGCATATCTTATCTTATCTTATCTTATCTTGTGTAAGCCTTGTCGGGCACTTGGAACGGGACCTACCCATTTTTCGCAAATGGCAACAAGACGAGAAAACTCTCACTACTGAAACAACAACGGAGGATTCATCTGGGTCAAACAAGAACACTCAACTCCTTCTAAAACTCCAAGAGCACTGAAGAAGATTCGGCGTAGTCCCCCACTTAGTCCGCAACAAGTATTGTTATACGCTTTACTGAGTGCTAAGTCAGTAGGCTATATCTAAGTAAACATTAGAGGCATAGAGGAACCCGATTCACTAATGTGTTACTTTTTATGGATCAAGGCATTTGTCACTCTGTAGTATTAAAATAATTAATCTATAAAACTACATTACGTTATTTTGCTTTTGTTAAATGCCCGTTCATTTACAAGTTGACACATACATTGTGTCTTCTATTTCACAGGTCATTACTGAGATCACAAGCAAAACTGTTTGTCAAGGTTTCCTCTCCGTCTGAAGCTGGGATTATTCAGAACATAACTAATAAATAGTGGGAAACAGCAGCCAATATGTCTTCTTTTTTGCTGTCCATTTTCCAAACAATCAGCAGCAAAAGTCTTACCAGCTGCTTGCACTGCACTTTGTATAGCACTACGAGGGAGACAGCCTTGGATGTCAGCCTTTGCTTATTATCTAAATAGTATACTGCAGCGTTAAAAAGGCTGCCTTTAAGAGGTTAAGCAAAATGGCCATCAAAACATCATACCAGCATGCAATCGGCAAACAAAAGGAGTTAGCGGCCATGTGTGGAGAGAGACTACAGGCGCTCAAAGTCTCCACTGAACTTTACCTGACCTCTGGGGCAGGAGGACTCTCTGAGGACATGGCAAGTGTGAATGATAACATGGAGGACCTCACACTGTCAGGTGAGATACTACTTCACTAAAATTACAAAAGACTAAAACAAATACTACTTTATTGTTTGTATGTGAATGAATTTGTAATTTGCTTCATCATACTTTTTTTCTGCAGATGACAATCCTGAAAGCAGAGACTCCTTCATCTTCAGCCCATTTGCTGTCTCAGAAGCTGCAGATGTGAATGTTCCACATGTTACCACACAGCTTGAGGCACCAGTCACATATTCCATGATATTTGATAATCTGGACTTCTTCATGAAGGCACACCAGCAGTCCTCACTGATAAACAATAAATCCCTTTACTGAATTCATCATATCACTGTATAAGATCGTATCGAAACAAACCACCTCAGTAATGTAAGGCCACATGTGGACATTGGTACATATGATCTTGGTCGGTCTCTTCCTGGATCAGAAACTCATTGGAAGCTCACATACGCAGAGAGTTTATAGTATTGGGAAGCCGACTCTTGAGTAGGCATCTTGAGCATCTTTCAAGCCTCTTTCCAAGGTTGTGGTACATCAGATTCCACGAGTATTCTGAGGAAATGTTGCTACGCTCCACAGACATATGTAAACATTTAACACACTGTTTTACAGCAGAAACATGTAATTCATGCATTGAATGTGTTGCAGTGACAATAATTATTTACTTTGATTACAGTACCCCCTTGGTGTGCTATTTAATAAAAATCTGGAAAAGGCAGTTTCTCAAAACAATGTTAATTTTTAGTGTCCCTCAAACAAATACAATTAGTTCATAGCCAATCCCAGTACAAGCTGTTTTGCTGGTGTACAAATGTTGTGTGTCCAAAACTAATGTCTTTTGAAATTGCTCCAAGAGTTTCCGTAAGAGCAACTTGTCTTCATCTGTCACCTCTCTTCTGAGATGCACAGGAACACCAATTTGAGGCAGTTCATACCCTGGGGTGGTCTCCTGACAACCTTCTGGGTGACATTGGCATACTGTGTGACAGTAGGTGCAACACAGATGACAGGTATATTTGCTCGGGTATACTTAAATCAAAATGACTATACAAAGCCTTTTTGTATTTAGCAGCTCCTTGACTACCTGATCTACCTTTGTGTGCTGTTTGATGCGATAAATAACTGCATGTGATTGTTTACCATCTCTGCCTGCCCTGCCTATCTCCTGCACAATGGCTTCCACATCCTCTGGAAAAAAAACAAGTACTTTACAATTGCCTTCTCCACTTAATGATGACAGCACTCTGCTCTTATTTTGCGGGAGTGTTTTGCTATGAAATATGCCTATAATCATGTCCTCTGCTTGGTGCATAGAGTCTCTACCAACCCAACAATCTTCAGCCAGTTCAGCTTTTAGGTAACACTCTTCCAACTTCTTTTAAAGTCCTACAGTAGATGAGAACAGGGGACATACTGGTTCCTTTTTCTTTGACTTCCTGTACTATCCAGTCCATACAGTCCAGCTGAGGTCCTGATACAGGAATCAGTCCAAGTCTGATGTTGGTCTGGTTTGGGCTTTCAGTCACAGTGACCGCCTTTTCCAGATGAAGCTGCCTTATCACTCTGTCTCTTGACTGGACATCAGCAGAGGCAGTTAGGGCCATTATACAGATACCTGTGAGACAACACAAATGTGCAACAGCACTTTGCTTTTCTGTTGAAAATCCCCTCATTGCTATTGACTCCAATCTGCATGGCAATAACTCCAAGCTTGGAGGCCTCTGTTACCTGCTGCTCCATGAGTGCAAGCAGAGGAGAAACAACAACCGCAACGGGATGTTCGAACAAGGACATCTTCTTTGCTACAAGTGGAGCCATTTGATAGATTAAGCTTTTCTCAAAGCCGGTAGGAAGTAATGTGAAAACATCTTTTTTTTTTTTAAAAGAAAGGCCTCTAGAGCTGTCAGCTGCTGTGGTTATAGTAATTCCATGTTTTTGGTCATTTAAGACCATTTAAGATTTTACAGCTGAATGGAAGAAACTTTCAGCTCTCCGGTGCGCCATCTTGATTCAAAACTGAAGGGAACTTCTGCCGCCTAAGAGTGATGTTGCTGGCAAAGGATATGTCACTTCAATGAACCAATCAGATTCCACGATCATGTTTAACCCGGCTTTGTGATAGGGCAGAGGACATGGGGACCAGACGGATATGGATCTGTATAACAAATACCAAGAGGTATCCATCTGGATTTCCAGGCAAGGTTTTCCCTGGAATTTTCCACAGTGTGTTAAAATCTTGTATTTATTCAATCACGTGTTTTTATAGCTCAAAAGATACCTTGAAAAACATGAATTCTGACTGTGAGCTGATGTTTCCATGGAGACAGCAGACCTTCCACCAAAAAATACGTTTCACGTTTAAACAATGGAAAACAAGTAAGGCAATTCTGTGAAACACGACTGAATGACACAAAACAAGATCCTCGATATATTTTTGACGAGGAAATGAGTGGCTCTGAGTTGTGACAGTAAAAGCTTGTAAAACTTTATTCTTTTTACAAACTTCTGTAATAGAAGACATCACAGCTGAGTACTTAAAACTCATGTGTATCTGCCAAGCCTGCATTCAGAAGCAGATCTTGGCGCTAATAAAATAAAACACTTGAACATAGGGACAAGCGCAGAGATATAGGCATACAGAAATAGAATAAAAGACCATATGGCATATACAAAAGCTAAATGAAGTATTCAGAGATATGTACATTTCTTAAAACTAAACAGCAATATACAACTATAATAATTTACATTTATATTCCCCTTCAAATGTTTGCAAGCTTCTTAAAGAGGGAGTATTATACTTTTATGGGGTATTAACTGCTAACACATAATATATTTAGATCACCATGTTACCTTTTATTGTTGTTAAAATACTGTATTCACCAAAACAACGTATCCACATGTTTAGTAAGTTTGACTGAGTCCCTTTTCCATTTGCTCTCCACACAAGTCACTCCCCCTTCAGAGCGACTGACAAATGACTGTACATCACGTCAGGTTTGTCAAGTTGTTTTGTATTGCTTTGCATCCTGCTTTTGCATAATTATGGAAAAAAGCTGAACAGAGGCATGGATGATGTAGATTTGTGGGCTGAGCATTGGACAGTCGTACTACTAACTGTAAGGAGGGTTCAGATAGGGCCCACTAGATCACTAAATTACTGAAACATGCATAGATGACATCTCAAACCTCTTCAGGCATGTGTTTGATGAGGGAACCACGTTATAATATGGTAGAACTAGAACACATAATACCCCATCTTTACTTTTCAAATGTACTTTATTGAAAAAGCAGATTACTTTTTTTTTTTACATATACAAACCGTATACAGAACAGGGGGTAAGGGAATCTCTTTCTCAATTTGACAAAACATTGCAAACATAAAATAACTTTAAATGAAGTCCGATGTCATTTTGGTTTTACACATTCTGTCCATTTAGACCACATTTTATAAAATGAGTCCAGCTGCACTTTCAATAAGAATGAAACTTTTCCACTGTATAAATATAAATCACTTGCACAATGTCAATCCAGTTCTCGGTTGGTGGCCGCTCAGGTTTAAGTCAGTTCCTTGTTACTGCCTTTTTACTTTTAGCCAACAGGATGTAGAGAAGTTTCTTGTTCATATTGTTAAAACCATCTAATCTCTTTAAAGTGCCAATCTGCACCAACAGTCTCTAGGACCATCCCAATCAATCACTCAGCACAACAGTTGCATATATGGACAAAGCTGGTGAAGTCTTGCCCAAGGACACAACACTGAGGTTGTCACAATATGGCATTTAACTTGTTTATTTCCATGAAGACAAGCAGGTGATGGCAGCAGGTCAAGTTACAGGTACGATCTATGGGAAGCTAATCCTTGCTCACATACTTATAAAAGGTATTTTTGAGAAATAAAACAACTGTAACTGAATCAAAGGAAGATACATTATATCATTTAATGCTATACTGAGTAACATTTCAGGCAAAGCAATAACATTTCCACTAAGAAAAGCTGGTGGCAGACCTGTCTACCATATAGGCAACAATGGTTCAGTGGTTCAGCTCCAACACATAATACTGATGTGTCCTTGGGCAAGACACTTCACTAATTAATGTGTTGAGTGATTCATTGGGATGGTAATAAGGACAGTTGGCACAGATTGGCGGGGGGAATATACATTTCAATGATTACAATTGTATATTAGATTTGTTAAAAGTATTCAGAACCTTTACTGAATAGCTTTAGAGTGATTTTGAGCTGTTTCAGAACAAGTAGAAGACTAGTGTTCGCCTGTAGACCACTGTGGAATCTACCTGGATGACTGAAGGATAACACAGATATAAGACCACGTGGTAATATAAAAGAAAGTACTATGGTTTAACCAGAAAAGTTATGCAGTGCAATTCAAATCAATAACTAATAATAATAATAATAATGCATCAGTTTTATATAGCGCTTTTCAGGACACTCAAAGACGCTTTACAGAGCATTATTCATTCATTCCACACTTGGTGATGGTAAGCTACTACTGTAGCCACAGCTGCCCTGGGGCAGACTGACGGAAGCGAGGCTGCCAATCTGCGCCATCGGCCCCTCCGACCACCACCATCACTCACGCACACACCACTTTCATACTAGGCAATGTGGGTGAAGTGCCTTGCCTAAGAACACAACGACAGTTTTTTTGACTGGCGCCCCACTGTGGCACCTGATTTTCCCAGTGGTCTCCCATCCAAGTACTAACCAGGCCCGGCCTTGCTTAGCTTCTGAGATCTGACGGGATCAGGCTTTGACAAGCCGGTATGGCCACGCTCCACATTACTTCCTCCATACTCATCATCAGTCTCCAGTACCAGTCTTGCTAGTCACGTACCCCACTGAACCATGGGTAATCACCGCAAGCTGCATGATCCCCAACTCAAATTTCCCGAGTGGGACTTCTCTACTGGCGAACCGTGCTCTCCACTT
The DNA here is from genome assembly GCA_029959045.1 of Taenioides sp. WSHXM2023. Lineage (NCBI taxonomy): Eukaryota > Metazoa > Chordata > Actinopteri > Gobiiformes > Gobiidae > Taenioides > Taenioides sp. WSHXM2023. Next base: position 36,273,573 of record CM057085.1, read on the forward strand.
GGGCCCTGATCTCTGAGAAGCAGGTGTGGGCGCAGTGTGACTTGTTGACACGAAGTTGAAGTGCTGCAGGTGCCCCAGAGCTTGACATTTCTACAAATCTGCACCGGGCAACCCAAAGCAATGTTACACAGTTGAGGGGGATTGTACATTGTTTTCAGGCAGTCTTTTGGAGTGCCAGGTGGAACGGAGGAGGTCTGGGTACTTAGAACACTCTGACGGATGAATTGTGCTGTTTGGAATCGGTTGGAAATGCGATAATAATGAGGCAAAGAGGGAGAATTGTAAAATCATAAAATCAGAGCTATTCACGTGTAACGACTTGCTGGGAGTTAAAACTTGGGAGGACTTGGAAAAAGATTTTAGCTAGATTTTAATAGTTGCTGCTTAACTTAAGCCATTTGAGAGAGCAGATCTTAAGGTCAAACTAAGTCCACTGTGTACTGTCTGCATCTAATTATAACAAGTTTTAATCAGGAAGCGCACAATTAGGATGCTAGTTGGAGAGAGTTTTGAAAAGCATCTATAAACTCATCATGGAGAATAATTTGGATGCTTGGAATATATAAGGTAAGTGAGGAATAACTCTGGACCACTGCAAACATTTTAAAATGAACTAGTTCTGTTTTTTTCATGTTTTTAAGTGTTTTTAAGAATCAGATACAACGCCTTTCATTTTTAATGTTAGTATTTTTTTTGTAAATGCACTTTCAGGCATAAAAAAAAAAACTAAACAATACTCAATAGGCAATGTGAGGACAAATATAAAAAGTTTTCAAAAGGTGCACTATGCAACTTTTCTGGTGGGGGGGCACCTCCTGCCTGAAATACCCCCAGTAAGACATTAAACTTATCTGTCTCTTTGGAAACCAGTAACCACTGCAAGCGAGATAGGTTCAAACTGAATGTTCCACAGCACATTGGGCTGGGACAATATAAGTTTACAAAAACATGCATGAATCAATCAAAAATAAAATTCTTACAAGGTTAATGGTGAGGGGAAATCTATTATGCATACATTTAACATTTTAAGCTATAAAGATGAAATACTCGTGCGTAAGTGCGTAAAATATGACCTTTAAATCACTCTTTTCTACCTTGCAACTTCAGCTCAAGAAGTTATAGCAACTGCCACACTCATCTTTATTCTGACACAAACGGAACCATAAAGGAGTTAAAGAATTCCAAAATAGCCGTTCTCATAAAACCCACTCTGGCACAATCAAACATGAATCACTATTATGACTTCACAGAGAGCCATTTCAGCTCTGACCCAAGAGAATCCCATGCATCAACTCTGTCCCCTGCTTTAAGTGTACACATCACCGTAAAGCACCCCACCAGTGAATAGGCCAGAGCACTCGTAATTCAACTCCCACCGGTGTCACCCCGAGTCTAGAGCTCCTGCCTGTGTTTATATATTCTGTAATTCAGTAGCTTCTATAGTAATACTGTAGGAACAAACACTGCTCATTTATTTTACATTGATTAGTAAGTCATAGAGGTGGCTCATAGGCTACTTCATTACTTTGACTTGAAGTAGCCTGAAAAAACATGAAAGTAACATGAAAAAAATATATTTGTATGTAATATATTGGTAGTGTAACAGTACTTTAATGTGAGTAAAAGTTTTGGTTACTCTTCCCACAAAAGCTTTTATGTTGAATTATTAAATCATTTGAACAATAACAATAATTTATTGTTTCTTGTATCACTTCTTCACGTATCGTACATGTTTTTTGCTGTAGTCTTAAAAAATATTATAATTTTTTAAAGATTTTGTGGGTAATTCAATGTTTTCAATTCAACTGCTGGTTTCCATGGAGATGCTATGGCGTTATTGCATTGCCTGGAGTGTTCTGTAATATAGCATTACATTTCTTTATCCAGCTTGACGACAAGGAGATGCCACTATACATAGAAACAAGCTGGTATGGACCCCCAACCAAAAAGTTCCATAGTGCACCTTTAACTTAACTTAATTCTTACTTGAATTGTAGCTTCCCCATATACATATACTTTTACTCTTACCTTAGCATTTTCTGACCCACTACTTTGTACTTCTACTACAGTAATATTTTTTCTGCACACGTAATAATAATTCATATAGTGGATCTTAGTGCAGTCAGGAAGAAGCTTGCTAGTAGGGTTATATATGGACATGTAGTAATCAGCCAAACACTACACAGACTTTACTGCAGTAGTCGCAGTATCGCGGTGAGTTCAGAGGGTCTTTAAAGTCTGTTATAGAGTGAAAAGCTTGTGATGAACAGGCAGTTAGCTCGTGTTAGCGCTGGTCGTATCCCAAGCCATGAAAACTCAAGAGGCCCACGAAGATTATTAGGTCGTCAAACTGGCAGTGAAGGCGTATACGGCACGCAGGGAGGTGGCATTTGGTGGCATTTGATTAAAAATTATAGAGCTTATGGAAAGACCTATAGTTTATTTAAAATTATTAGTAATATAATAAATGCTAGTGAGTGAAAAAAGGTACCTGCAACATAACTCTTTCCATAAACTTGGCCCCTGATTAAAAAATTTGCTGGATCGCCAAACACACCAACATCACATTCCATTAACTTGAGTAACTTTTTGAAGAGCATTTTTCAGAGTAGTTTCTTTTCTACTTTTCTACTTAAGTAAGTGTACACATGACCGAAGCTTTATGTGAACAACCTTAAAGCCCCACTATGTAACTTTTTAGCAGATATGGTCAGCAGGTGTTATCTGTGCTTAGATCTAAACTCATGGAGAACGTTCTGAAGTGTGGTTTTAATTTTCTATTTCCGTGGAATGGTGCAGGTGACATGTCACCTCCAGAAAGTTACAGTGTTGCATTAAATTATTAAAACATATTCACCTTTTAGGTATATTCAGTACTCAAGTGGTACTTTCTACTTAGAATATTACTACTTAGTTTATTATTAAAACTGAAGACAGAATGAACCTTTACCAAAGGAGACCACTGGGAATACCAGCTGTCATTGTGTCCTTAGGCAAGACACTTCACCCACATTGCCTAGTATGAAAGTGTGTGTGTGCATGATTGGTGGTGGGCAGAGGGACTGATGGTGCAGATTGACAGATTCACTTCCATCAGTCTGCCCCAGGGCAACTGTGACTACAATAGTATTATTATCTTATTACCACTGAGTGTGGAGTGAATGAATACTGCTCTGTAAAGCACTTCAGGTGTCTTGAAAGGCAGAAATTTTAATAATATTATTTTATAGAAATGGTACTCTTACTTGAGTACTTTTTTGGCTACTATACCCACTGTTCAGTGGTCATGTTTTGTGGGAGACCTTATAAGCAATAAGGTCTAGGTTGTTAGTAATATAAAAGTTCCGTAGTTCTCCAGCCTGCAGTGCTTTGGGTAAGTCTAACTTGTGTAACAGAATAGTCTGAAGGTGTGGTGTGGCCCATACATCACAGGTGCTTAATGGTGCTATGGATGAATGCATGTAAACACTAATATGAGTGCATTCATTCTCATTATGGTAATAAACAGACCTGCAGACCTAAGCTAAAGTGCAAGAGCTGCATTTTTGGTGCTCATATTAGTTGTATATGAAAGTTATTGCTTTAGGAATGCAAATTAGTAATGTGCATTTATTTCTTTGTTTTCTTAGATATTTTTTAAGTTTATGGTTATGTACACAAAGGAACAGCACTGAATAACTTAAAGAACACATAATATGCGTTGTTTTTAAGGGTGTAACGGTGCACTTTTAGAACGATATGATGCATACCCATATTAGCCAAGCAATACGATTACAAAACACTTTTGGACTTGTTAGGAATCATTCAGTTTGGTTTCCTTTAAAACAATGTTTGCCTTCAGTACAGTGCATTTTTGCATGAGTAAAACCAATACGTAGACCCTGGATGAGATTAAGAATCAATAAATGAACACAATAGAATGCTTTTGCACTGACTTTTCTTTTTAAAAGCATCACTAGATGCTTTCTGCAAAACTACAACATCCACTGAGGTGACTGTGCTCATAGCCAGCCTGATGCTCTTTCTTTTCTTCTTTCTGTGTGGCGTTCCTCTGCTTTGGCAGATATACTTTGCTATTGCAGCAATAATGTGAATTTGAGATTTTACAAAACACAATTCAGTAGCAGCTGTAACGTCTGTCCCACACTGTATGTCTTGCTCTAGTGCTGAGTAGCAGCTGCTCTAGTGGCACCACGGTTATTTCTAAGGAAAGCTCTTGATACATCGATTAAATAAGTGAATCATTACACCCTGCCCCAACATAATGTAAACAGGCAGTTGGAATGAACACAATTTGAAAGCAGATATGCTTTGAACGAGTCTTCCAATGATTTATGGACTGAAAACCTGTGCAGGGTTTCTGCCTATGACGTCACAATCCAAACAAAAGTACGACAAGGGAATGGACTTACTGCACAGGTTTCATAAAAAGTGTGAATGAAGCTGAATGCAACTCCAGGTATGTAAGGGAACAATGTTATAACATGGTTAAAAGGTCAAATTTAGGATGTGTCCTTTAAAAATTGTCAATAAATGTGAATGCAAATTTGAAATAAGTCTTCATTTAGTGCCATTTCACATCTTTTAGAAACAGTTTTTTGTTCATTTATTTCTTTTATTTTTACACATTGGATGTAAAGAGTAAAAGACCTTGAACCAATTTGAGTTTCTTGGATTTATTTAGTTTTGTGCACAATAATCCTGAGTCAATAAATATGATTTTGATGTAAAATGAACAGCACACTGATCCTGAGGCTTATCATTGTGGAACACCTTGTTACAGTGCCATGTTTTGCAGACTTCACCTGTAACAAGCATTAAAATGATTTATAGTTTAGGGACAGCTCATGTGTGAAGGAGGAAGAAAGAGAAGACACCTGATACTGTCCACTCAGCACTTTGTCCAAAAAAAAAAAAGTGTTTGGGCCAAGCCTCAGCTGAGAACTGTGGCCGTCCACTGGGAGACAGATGGAGCAGGCCAGGAGGGACAAAAAGGTCAAATTACTCAACTTGTACACACTGTACGAAGGGGTATACGTGCATAAAAATGGCATGGTTTCAGAATACTAATGATTGTTTTTGTAGGCGATTCAGGATTGATTTGAGGCTTGGGCTATTAGACTAGTTTCAAGTAATTAATAACATGCATTTTTCTTATTTGCAGTAAAAGTGTCTTCCAGTGAACAATACATGAAATTGTTCAGTTACAGCTGCCCTATGATAATGATAAACATGTCTGACCTCCACTAATCACTCAAGTGTACACCAAATAAATATATACAGGCAAGACACAGTATGTGAATCACATAAAGAGCAGACTGGTCAGAGCTGGAATTAACCAACCGTCCAGATATAGTGCAACACTAGTACTTGTACCACTGTTGCATTTTAAAGGTGCAGTATGGAACTTTTCTATGGAGGGTCCATTACTTGTCTTACAGGAACGTTAATGCCTTGCTGAGTATGTTCCTCACTATGTCAGTAAAGGTTACTCTGCTCACAGTAGGAATGGTTTAAATGGCTTAAAACATCTGCATTTGAATAATTAAAACATGCAAGTTTAATGCCATGCCTTAGCCAGCCGCCTAAAGAGGTACACGCGGGAAAATGAAGCCAGACGAATAAACCGCCTCTTCGCAACACAACCTGCGAAAGTGTACGCTCAATGGCAGGGGAATAACACCAGAGCAGACCCCCCAAGGCTGGAGACTGAAAGGTACTGGAAGGGCATATGGGAGAGGGAGGCATCACATAACACCGATGCACAGTGGCTGGTGGCTCTGAGGGAAGACCACAGCAACCTCCCTGAACAAGATCCAGTCACCATCACAGTGGCAGACATTCAGGAAAGAGTCTCAGGCATGAAAAACTGGACAGCACCTGGCCCTGACATGATCCATGCGTACTAGCTAAAGAAGTTCACGGCTCTCCACGAGCGCCTGGCAGCACAAATGAACCAGCTGCTAAGGGATGGGACTCACCCTGAATGGCTAACCCAAGGGCGTACGATCCTGATCCTGAAGGATCCCTCAAAGGGTACAGTCCCATCCAACTATCGGCCAATAACCTGTCTCTCCACAACATGGAAGCTCAGATAAGTGGGCACATGGATCAGTACATGAGCACAGCACAGAAGGGCATCGGCAAAAACACCAGAGGAGCCAAACACCAACTCCTGGTTGACCGAACAGTCGCCCATGACTGCAGAACCCGTCAGACCAACCTGTGCACTGCCTGGGTTGATTACAAGAAAGCCTATGACTCAATGCCACACACATGGATCACTGAGTGCTTGGAGTTTTACAGTATCAATCGGACTCTAAGGGCGTTCATTGCAAACTCAATGCGGTTGTGGAAAACCATCCTTGAAGCCAATGGCAAGCCAATTGCACAAGTGGCCATCAAATGTGGCATATACCAAGGAGATGCACTGTCCCCACTGCTGTTCTGCATAGGTCTGAACCCCCTCAGCCAAATCATTGACCACACTGGCTATGGATACCGACTCAGAAACGGGGCCACCATCAGCCACCTCCTCTACATGGATGACATCAAGCTGTACGCTAAGAGTGAGCGGGACATCAACTCACTGATCCACACCACCAGGATCTACAGCACAGACATTGGAATGTCATTCGGGCTTGAGAAATGTAGTAGGATGGTGATAAAGAGAGGGAAGGTAGTCCACACAGAGGGGGTCTCACTCCCAGAGGGAACAATAGCAGACATTGAGGACAGTTACAAGTACCTTGGTATCCCACAAGCAAATGGCAACCTTGAAGAGGCAACAAGGAAAGCGGCTACGGCCAAATACCTGCAACGAGTAAGGCAAGTCCTAAGAAGCCAGCTCAATGGCAAGAATAAGGCACAGGCAATAAACAGCTACGCCCTGCCAGTGATCAGATACCCTGCAGGAATCATAAGCTGGCCAAAGGAGGAGATACAGACCACAGACGTTAAGACACGAAAGCTCCTGACCATGCATGGAGGGTTCCATCCCAAATCCAGCACCCTGAGACTGTATGCGAGCCGTAAGGAAGGAGGCCGAGGACTAGTGAGTGTGGGAACCACTGTCCAGGATGAAACAGTCAAAATCCATAAGTACATCAAGGATAAGGCCCAAACAGATGATGTGCTCAGGGAATGCCTCAGACAGTGGAGGTCAGAGGAAGAGGTGCTGGAGGGACCATCATGGCAGGACAAGCTCCTACATGGGGCATACCACCGAAACATAACTGAAGTGGCTGATATCAAGAAATCCTACCAATGGCTGGAGAGGGCTGGTCTGAAGGACAGCACAGAGGCCCTCATCCTGGCTGCACAGGAGCAGGCCTTGAGCACCCGAGCAATAGAGGCCCAGATCTACCACACCAGACAAGACCCAAGGTGTAGGTTGTGCAAAGAGGCTCCTGAGACAGTCCAGCACATAACTGCAGGGTGTAAGATGCTGGCAGGGAAAGCATACATGGAGCGACACAACCAAGTGGCGGGCATAGTGTACAGAAACATCTGTGCAGAGTACGGGCTGGAGACCCCAAGGTCAATGTGGGGAACTCCCCCAAAGGTTGTGGAGAATGAGCGTGCCAAGGTCCTGTGGGACTTCCAGATACAGACCGACAGAATGGTGATGGTGAACCAACCAGACATAGTGGTGGTGGATAAGCAACAGAACAGAGCTGTGGTGGTGGACATTGCAATACCAAGCGATGGTAATATCAGGAAAAAGGAACACGAGAAACTAGGGAAATACCAGGGGCTCAAGGAAGAGCTGGAGAAGGCCTGGAAGGTGAAGGCATCAGTGGTGCCCGTGGTGATCGGAGCACTCGGGGCTGTAACCCCCAAACTGGAAGAGTGGCTAAAGCAGATACCCGGAAAAACATCACACATCTCAGTCCAGAAAAGCGCAGTACTAGGAACAGCAAAAATACTGCGCAGAACTCTCAAGCTCCCAGGACTCTGGTAGAGGCCCCGAGCTGGATTTTTATTTTTTTATTTTTTTATTTTTTGCAGCTAAGAAGTGCTGCATGTGCCATTCAAAGGACATAAGCTTTTCCATTGTGTGGTCAGAGTTCACCTGGATTCCCCTGATGGCTGCAGTGATAAAATTGCCCTGACTCTGGATCTGATGACCTGTTGAGACTTTTGTTTGATCTTTCTATTACTATTATATTTTACTGCTCTATGCGTGAGGACAAATAAAGTGATTTTTATTGATTGACAGATTGATTGATAATTTAAACTCAAATATCTATATTTTTACTGGGTACTTTTCAATCTACTTAAATAAACCTCAGCCTTCCCGTTCTATTCCACATCATTATTTAATTTGCCCAGAGTCATACATCCCTGTAATCTAATCCTTGCTCCACCAGCGTTCACTCAAGTGTCAAGTTGTAATTACATCTTAAATGAGGGCTGTCCTAACAACACCACTGGCATATAATGAAGCGTGTCTCTCTCCATTAAACTGACTGTTTTACTACCATCATTTTGGACTTTCTAATGTGTGCGTTCACCTTGATGTATCGACTTTGAATTCTTAGTCAAAGTTTGATCGCATTTCGTTAGCCCATTAACAGTGCATGGCCTGGGGGATCCTGTGTGAGAGATACAATGTAAAATTTATATTATTTTGCCAAGGTTAAAAATGAACTTCAAATGATGGAGAACTAAGCAACCACCTCTATCATGTTACTGATTGAAGAGTTCAATAAATGATCAAATGTTGGGTTTTTGTGAATACTTGGTGAGATAAAAGGAAATAGGTTTGATTGTACTAATGAAGCAGAGGACGAGTTCCACAGGTACAGAATTATTCATTCATATCTGCAGAATATGCAGAATTACTCAAAAATCAACCTCAGGGTAGAATGATGATGAGAGAAAACCACTTGAATTATTAAAGGGACAGTAAGTAACCTTTATGGTAGGACCTACCTGCTTGGCTCTATGGAGATGTTCTTGCTTTGCATAAACATTCCAGGAAAAGCAAGAACAACTCCATGGAGACTACCAGGAGACTCTTTAACAGACAATGCACAAAGTGGCCCCTTTAACCAATATTAAAAGTTGATTTTGCAGCAATAAAAATCAACTGACAATATACTGACACATTTAAGGTAAACACATTATTCCAGCTTGTCAAAACTGATCTCGTCAGATCTCAGAAGCTAAGCAGGGCTTGACCTGGTTAATACCTGGAAGACCTGGGAATATCAGGTGCCACGGTGGGGCACCGGTAGCAAAAACTGTTGATGTGTCCTTAGGAGGCAAGACATTTCACCCACATTACAATACACTGTGAAGTGCTTTGGTTGCCTTGAAAGGCACTTTATAAATAAATGCATTTTTAATATCAGTACACAAAGTATAAACTGAACTGGCAAGTCTCCTTGGCTTCACCACAGGGTCAGACTGGGACCAAAAAACCGCCGGGGGGGTGGAGGCCACCGGCCATCGGGCATTTTCCTGGTAGTACAGAATACCAGTCTGAGCCTGCTTCACCATCACCTGTAAGGACACTCTAAAATGTCCTACACTGAAATAGTGCAGTGAGAAAAGTTGGAGTGCTGCTAATTGTTCTTTGTAAAATCTTGTCGAACTTTAAACCTGAGATGCTGAGTCAGTCTTCTGTCCTCTCCGTCTCTTCTTCAGCATAAATCCTCTTTATGTCCCTGCTCCCCACAGGACAGCCCATATTCTTGGCAGGAGATTGACAACTGCTTCCTGCTTAGTTAGGCGTGAGCACCAGAAGCAAAGCGATGCTACTAGTGACCAGGAAGTGAACTGACACGAAGTGAAGGGCCTGTAGTGACCAGGACCCTCGCCATGACATTGGGCGAGGGTTTTCTGAAAATGTTTTTTTTTTAAAAATGTAAAAAAAAAAAAAAAAAAAAAAAAGCAGAACACTTTGCTCATATCAGAATATTATTCTTTCTTATTATTATTTTCTTTACCAACCCACACCTTTTTTCACCCAGTGAACAAAACAAAAACTCTCGAAACTTGACCAGCTATTAACACTCATGCTTCTCTACATTGCCCCCAAACAAAAAAAATTGCATTAAAGTGTAAGAATGAAGGCAAAAGAAAAAACATAGAATCATGAAATTTGACATAAAAGGCTTGCCAAGGCAAGTAAAGTAGACTTGCCAAGGCAAGTAAAACACCAGGTGTCAGCCATATTGCCATAGCAATGACATAAACTCCATGTTATTCTAATGGTAAAATCACCAAATCGTATAAACTTTGGCTGGGTGTCCATCAGTGCACATGCCACTACCCCAGGCCGGAGGTTGATGATCGACTTTGTTGTTGTGTCATCTGACCTCGAGCCACATGTCTTGGACACTTGGGTAAAGAGAGGGTCAAAGCTGTCAACCGATCACCGCCGAGTTGAGTTGGGTCTGCTGGCGGAGGAGGAAGCCGGAAAGACCTGGCAGACTCTCACATAGTGAAGGTCTGTTGGGAACATCTGGTAGAGCCCTGTCAGGAGGACCTTCAACTCACACTTCTCCTAGATTTCGAGGGAGGCTGGGGACATGGAGTCTGACTGGGCTTTGTTCTCGGCCGCTATTGTCGATGCGGCCACTTGTAGCTGTGGTCGCAAGGTCTGTGGTGCCTGTCGCAGCAGCAATCCCTGAACCCGGTGGTGGACACCAGAAGTAAGGAATGCCATCAGGCTGAAGAAGGAGTCTTATAGGGCCTTGTTGGCTCGTGGGACTCCTGAGGCAGCTGAGAGGTACCAGCAGGCCAAGCATGCTGCAGCCCGGGCGTTTGCAGAGGAAAACTCTGGGTTGGTAGGAGTTCAGAGAGCCCATGAAGAAAGACTATCGGACGGCCTCAAAGAAATTCTGGCAAACCGTCCGACGCCTCAGGAGGGGAAGCAGTTATAAAACCACCTTTATTGAATGAATATAAGGTATATCTGTTTAATGTCATATTATGAAACATCCCAGGCAAAGCAATGTCATATCCATACAAAAAAGAATGTGATGGACCCAACCGAAAAGTTACATAGTGCACGTTTTAAAAACAACACAGCTGCACACAAATTAAACAGTACACATAACAATCAGTGTCAAATAGTAAATAGTGAACTCTGAAACTGAGTTAAAGCCGAGGAGAAAAAGAAAGTCTTGAACGTTGAGGCATCAAGACGCTCTGGTCTCTCGCCCAAAGGAAACACTTTACGGCTGTGAGACTGAACTGACCTGAGCAGTGCAGAAGATCCAGTTTGTCCATTTGGAAAGTTAATGATAAAGTATGAGGGGCCGTTCAAGACATTATTCATTCTGGTCCTCTCACATACATACATTCTCACTCTCACATACAAATATTCTCACTCTCACAAACATACATTCTCCTTGCACATACATGTATTCTCACTCACGTATATGCATTCTCACGCTCACATACATACATGTTTACACTCACATACATATATTTATACTACCTCAGCACTACCTTTCTCAGTGTTGAACTTTTCTCTACTGGATTCACTGTTTTGTTTATTGCTCTACTGACTATTTTAATATGAGTTCTGTAAAGCGTCCTTGAGTGTCTTGAAAAGCACTATATAAATAAATTGTATTATTATTTTATTATTATATAGTGAATCCTTGATGTCTGCTCGTGCTCCTTTTGTGTGCCTTAGTTTCAGCTCTGGGCCCATGAATTTGGGCTGCACTTCTAAGTGTGAGCCCTTTAAAGCTCTGCGCTGTGCTGGAGCTCCACGCCTCTGCTGCATCACACTGTTAAAGTTTATTATCAATAAAACAGATGAGCTGTGATGAGTGGTATGACCACTGGACTCTGCAATCAGGAACACTCAGGAAGGTTCTTCTGTCCAACTAAAAGAGCCGTTCTAGCACTAGTTTTCTTCTCTGTAATTAGCTCATATCTTGCCTAAGGACACAAAAACAGCATGCACAGGTTGGGGGCTCTAACCATCTGGTATTCCCATCAGTTTCCTATCCAAGTACTAACCAGGCCCAGTCCTGCTTAGCAAAAGACGTAAGATCAGATCAGACATCTCCAGGCAGAAGAATATACTAATACACAGATTTGATCGTATGTGGATTTGATGAGCAAAAATCTGGACCAAATGATCTTTGTGGCGTTAAGAGCAATGGCCATCTAAATGTTCTGTGCACGTCCCTGGAGCCCCTGGTGTCAAAGACTATTACATCAGAGAGAGGATCAACACTGTCAGAGTTAAACCAGGTTAGATCAGTTAAACACAGGTTAGATCAGTTACACCAGGTTATATTGGTTTAAAGAAGGTTCCATTTACAAGTGATTCTTACCTGCAGCTGGAGACATGACTGATTCATGAATGAGACAGTTCACATGAGAAAAGTCCACAGACTCCATTTGCAGGGATTTTGCAGGTATTTAGGCACTTATGAGATCCAAACATGCTCACTTTCTGGTTTTGATATACTTGTAGACCAAAATATCTCAGGTTTTTAGGTAGTTGTAGGCAACAATATATACACTTTCTGATTTTTAAGTACACCAGCAACATATTTGTAACTAATTAAAATATGAAATTACGAACATTGTTTTAAGAAACAAAAAAGGCATATTGAAAAACACAGTTTACTGTTTGATATATTTCTATAAAAAAACAAACAAACTTTCCAACATTATATATTTAGGAACATGTGAACATTTAAACTTTTCTTTATCTTTTACATAAGATGTTTGTTTATATTTCTTCTTTGTTTTAACATTTACATTTAAGGAAAAAACATAACAAATTCTTTTAGAGTAGTGTTAAATATTATTAGATGTGCCCTGTATGATCTTTGCATCGATATGGAGGCCGCAGCAAAGCAGACTTTAGGAATAGCTGGTCTAGAGGAAAGAACTGGCCTGTATATAACAACAAATGGGACTATTACAACTAAGAATGAACTTTACAGTGACTGCTGACGTTGATTAGCATAGCACCATTTTACACAACTTAATAATCTCTAAAAATCAAATATAACAATTTTAAGCGATAATGTAGTCTATAAAGTAAACTTGGAGAATTTCATCACGTCTTTAAATTGCAATAATATTATAAAATCAGTGACTTAGCTTTAAAGAAATTCTGGTCTCCAAATCAATGTTGTCAAATGTCCTTTCCAGTGGAGTCATCTATCCATTGTCCACGCCCTGATAACTCCAGCCCATCAGATTTTCTCACGTCATTTTTGTCTCAAGTGCAGTTTACACTCCCGAGTGCTAGAGTTTGCCTTTATTACCTTGTGGGGATGGGCAGCCATGCGCATGTGTCAGATTTTTTTTTTTTTTTGTTCGTTCGTTCTACCAAGCTGTTTGGAAATGAGGCAAGGGCCGTGCAGTAGGTTTAATTATACGCCCAAATACAAATGGTCTATAAAAGAGTCCAAAAAAAAAAGTCCACAATCGGCTAAAATGGGGGGGGGGGGGGTAAAGTAAATCAGTCCTTCACGTCCTGCCAGGCGTTGAATCAGTGCCACCACGTCCCAAGTGCCTCCACGTCCGATCCGCCACAGGTCCTGCGGCTCCCGACGTCACACTTCCAATGGGCTGAGGAAGGACAAGTCATGCCTTTAATGCCCCCTCCAGGCCACAGGTTAACACACACACCCACACGCACACACACACAAGGATTAGTTGTGCCACGTTCCTTTACTTAGCTCTGTCAGGTGTTTCATCCATGCCGCCACAGCTGGCCCCATCTTGCTCCCCTCTGGACTGCGTTGGCGCGTTGAAGTCGGGCTGTAAACAGAGTGCCCCTTAACTCTCAGCCACAAGATTCACAAGGTGCGTTCCTTTACTTAGCTCTTGTAGGGCGGTGTATTGGTCCCTCCATCTGGTCCTTGGCCTTGTCCGGTCCCGTTCTCCGTCACCTGCGTCCCGTTTCCACTGCTCTCTCACTGCCTGCTGCTTTTTTTTTTTCGCTTTCCATTTTCTGTTTTTGTGACCCCCATGACCCAGGTCTTCCTCCTCACTCGTGCCCTCTGTCTTTCTTTTAAGAAAATACTGGTCCCACTTCAGTCAATAGTACTGAGTGGGAGGGAATGTTCAATTAGTTTGGTCTGCTCCTCCAGATTTAGTTAGTCTTTCACTCCAATGCAACACAGCAAACGAAATCACAACATCACATACAAAAAGGAACCCAAAGCAAGCAAGAACCAGTTCCAAACTGAGGAAAAGACAGGACAGCCTTCTCACATTTGACACATGTGCATTTGGACAAGTACGTAACAAGTGTGTGTGGGTGTAATACTCGCTCTGTCACTAGAGGCCGATACTGAGTAAATTCTGATACACACACTTTACACACTCCGGGTCATTTTTTGTCACTTATGGGGATTACTCTGCCTGACATGCTCTCAATGAAAAAAATGTAATGACACCCATACCCCACCCATGGCAACAAGCCAAACATCTGTCAATGGGACGTCCTGACAAAAACTTTGGTAAGCAGAAATGATATTGTGACCACCCTCCTTACAGACTGGAAATCCTCCATCTTGAAAAAAAAAAAAAAAAAAAAAAAAAAACACTGCATAAAAATTGAAAAATGGCAAGTTTAGGTGAGGTTTAGGAGGTATGGGTTAGGAGTTAGGGATTAAGGGTTAGGGGTTAGGGCATGGATCTATTTAAATAACTGATTTAAATAGCTGTCTCGAGTTGGAAAGGATTTTTCCCAAAGAGCGCAATGTAATCACAAACTGCTCATGTTTGGCTGACAGGACACCTACAGCTTTAATAAAAAAAAAAGTCGGATTTTGTGGCTATTTTTACCTATGTTTAGATCATATCTTTTTCTCAGCTCAAAATCCTTCAGCTCAAAGCTAACAGCTTTTTAATTGTTAGCTCCGGCTCCACTCTAGAGCGTGTCATTGCTGCTTGTGGCTATATTTGATCGTTATTATTCACAGGAGTGAGAAAGTCAGAACAGACTATTGATGAGCTGTTTGTAACCAACAACATGTGAGATGACAAATTGACATAATATTAGAGTTGTGGTGGAGTCTCATTGTTCAAATCAGAGGCCTTATCCCACATCAGTTTGTGCGCTCAGAGATTTTAAATCTTATAAGATTCACCTCGTGTCTGTGGTGTGCACTTTTGTCATTTCATATCTAAAAATCGGTCTTTCAGTCTTTAAAAAGACTGAAAAATGGCAAGCTCTTTATTTTTTACTTTTGCACGTTCATAATGGAAATGCTTATTACACTTTACACAGATGATGATCTTTCAAAAAATCCAAATGGTTCCACATACACAGTGTTGACCTGATTAGTGTTAAGGGTTTTTACCAGTACAAAGATCAACACCAGGCTCCATTCCACAATCATTTGGAGAGAGAGAAGTGGATGTGGACTGACATCCATTGTATGAACATCTGCTGGGGGTTTCATCCCTTCATCTTCTTCTCTTATAGCTGAAACCAAAAGAGAACAATCATTTAGTACAAAAAATCCAGTTAGTTTGCTTAGTTAACCATAGGTTTCTTACATCCTCAACTCAAAAAGTACAAATGACATACAGACATCCCAGTTCAACCAACTAAGACGTCTGCATACCATGTCTCAATGAGCTTTAAATATAATAAAATGCATATTTATAATACATTTTATTTTATAAATGTTTCTAAAAGCGGCGATGCTGCGCAGCTAACAGGCTTACCTGATATTAAGTGATCGATGAGAGCATTTTTAACCATCTGTTCGTTCCATTCGCTTCTTCTAATGGCTTGAAACCAAAGACGTCTCTTGTTTGCCTTGAAAGGGGTGTGAGTTGATGGAATTCTGTAAAACTTGTGCGTTTTGTTGTTTTTATCAAAGTGGTTTGCGCATCCAACAGCACAATAAGACAGAGCAGCGGCTCTTTGTGCATACGACATGCGCAGTAGAGCAGAGCGACGTAGTCTGCTGATCCCTGATTGGCTGTTAAAAAAAAATACGAAAAAAAAAACTACCAAAAAAAATGAAAAAACATTTCTGTATGTTGTCAGGAAAGCTGTGGCTGCACAACACTGCCATCTGCTGGTTGTGCAGTGGAGGGTGTATTTGTATTCAAATCCCGTGGCATTTATTTGTGTATCGAGTTGTGCGGTAGGAATGTCTCAAAATTACATCATAGAGAGAAAAGCAAAACGGGGATTCACAAATGCCGACTCCACATACAAAGTCAAGCATATTTATTTTCTAATATTTATTTTCTATTTATACAAACTTGTTTATTTATATGTATGTCACATTTTTGTATTTGGATTTTGTATTTGGATATTTATAAATGCAGGTATATTTATGTATACCATTTTTTTTTATTTATATAAATCTTTCTGAGACAATTCTATCTCCATAGGCTCAAGCCCAAATTACACAATTTTTTTTTCTTATTATTTACTATGGCGCTCACTCAATGGACCCTACAGTGCCTTCCCTCTTAAAGTGGAACGAAACACTAAATCCACGTTTTACCACTTAACTGTGTATATAGTGTTCTATCTACTGTTCCATGTCCTTTTTTGCTCATTTTAGTGCAAAGTAGGTACATTTTCAGCTTTCTGCTCAAACCCGTATTAAACTGTGTGCATGCTGCCTCCAGTGACCACTACAGGTACTTGTAGTTGGTGACACCATGAGAGACTGTCCTGATTATAGATGCCTGACTGCAGAGATGATGGTTGGAATTGAACCTGTCTGTTCTTTGTTTCTCCAGACCCCACCCTTCTCCACCTCACTCCCTTCTGAAGTCCACAGGCACTGCCCAGTTTAGTAGCTCTTTTGACAGGTTATGGGCAAAGTTTATGTGTTTAGGCCCACTTTAACCTGCATGTGGAGGACATATACAAGTTTTGTTTTTTGTTTTTTCATTCTCAGTATATGGACAGGCCATGCCTCTTGTGAAAGCTCAGAACCTCCAGAATTCATTTGTGGGGTGTTTCTCAATTGCCAGGATCCTTCCTCCAAAGACCACTTTGTAGGACTTCTCTGGAGTCGGCTCCTCCAAGTGTCCTGCTCACAGCTCCTCGGAGCGCACCTGGAACAGGCTCCAGAGGGAGCTGCACCATGTCACTTGACAAGATCAAACACGATATAACCCTGAGTTTTAATAAACATTAATGCTGTATTTTTATGTGTCCACATGCGTTAAAACATGTGACTATCAAAAGCTGAGTGAATCACCTGTTATTGAGTTATTTAGGCTGATAAATACCCTGAAGAAATACTGTAGGCTGAAACATTTTCGGGTGATAGGCTAATTCTATTCCCAGTCTCCTTCTTTAAGAGATTTTGCAGCATTTGTCCTGATTTGAATTTGTTTGCTCAGATAATGGTATCTGCAGCAGTATGGCTAAGATAGCACTATATTTACTTCCACAGGTATCCACAGGTGCATTCTTGGTAAAAGAGCCAAACGGAGGAGTCGAGCGCGGAGGACACGAGGGCTTTGGGGGAACTGGAACACCACTTGGCGGAGCTCTGATAACACGGAGCTCTGATGATGCGGATCTCTCTAGTGGTCTAGAAGCCGAGGAACAATTTGGGCAATTGGGAAACACCCACTGAGCTGCAGAGGCTGCACCAGCACTGATTCACTGATTCATGAATGGCTGCAAGTGCTTAGGTAGTGACGATTCAGAAAGAGATTTACAGACATAACATTAGATCTATAACTAGTCCGAATTCAAGTTTGAATAATTTTTGACAAGTTGGAGCCCAGTCCATAGTTATAGTTAGTTAGTATAGAGTTTTGGAGCTGTTAACATGAAAAGCACCACTACATGACATCACAAGGTGGAACAGAGCATTTTGAGTTTTGGAGATGTAGACAGACTAATCATGCAGGATTACTCAAATATGTTTAAATGAAACAAAACACATGTCCAGATATGTTTTTGAGGAGGTAACAACATTCAAACACGGCTTAAAACTCACAAGAGTTAATTTTGCATAATATGGGACGTTAAAACACAATGCACTATTTTCTACACTGTATTTTACATAACTCCTCTGTCTCATCTGACACACAGCTAGCTTCACATGTAATCTCCCAGCCATCATTAAACACAGTTTGAACTACGGAGTCACCTTCATGTTTTTATTGTGCTCCATGAATTATTTATTCTCAGTACCATTGTGAGACCACTGCTGTCATGGCCGCTCTGAAATATGTCTCCAACACTACATCTTATCCGGGGCCTTAAGACCTTTGGAAATGTGCTATGGGTTTTACGGCAGCCATTATTTCAGAGCTATTACAGGTCAAATGGGGCATAAAATCAAATGCACTGTTACTTATTGCTCTGCGTTCACACTGCAAAGAACACGGGACCAGATTTGTCATAAGGGAAGAAGAGAGGGTGGATCCTTTCTTACCCAGCGGTTTTAACAAAGGCACTGTAGATTCTTCCCATACCAGTATTTGCATATTATTCACTGTTATATAAACTACTTTGGACATTGTCGTCTTGGTATTCTCTGTAACTTAATTTAAAATGTAAAACTTATTTGTCATGAAACAGCAAAATGTGCTAGTGCTGCAACTGCCTGTTCATTGTTCATTGAAAAGTGCAGTCATTTGTATCAAGCTAAGGCCCGTGTCCACTGCACCATTTTTAATGTCTTATAAGATTTTTGGAACTGAAACCGTAAGATAGCACATACAGTGAATATCAGGCTCCAGGCTCCATGTGGTAATGTCTCTGTACTTGTACCATGTAACTAAGGCTAGTGCTACTTGCCATCAATTTTCATTTGAAAAAAGTGAAGTTTATGAAAGAGAAAAGGAGAGAGATGGTCCCGTTTAAGGCAGAGCACTTCTGTGGTGCACTTGTGTCTACTGCTGACAGTGTTGGGGAAGTTATTTTGAAAAAGTAATTACTTACTCATTACTAGTTACTTGTTAAAAATGTTATACATTGGCACTACTTAGTTACTGCCTCAATAAAGGGTTCACTTTATTTGTAATATTATATAAAAATAACGACATCTAAATAGAGATAAACAACAAACGAGCTGTTTAAACTGTTTCTGTTTACAAATGAGTTATATTGTGTTGATTTTAATGTGAAGCATTTTGGTCACCTTGAGTGTTGTAAAAGGCTTTATAAATAAAGTTTTATTGACTGATTGAGTAACATCTCCACAACGCTGCTACAGCTGCTTCTCTACCTTTGAGCTGATACCTCACAGCAGAAGTCATGCCTATGGTTAACTAAATAAGTGTTTTATTAGTAACTACACATACTTTGTCAGTATGAATTACGCAATTAGGTTACTAAAAATTGTAATCCAGTTATAGTAACTAAAAATGTGTAACTCACTTACACCCAGACCTGATTGTTGATCACATGTTTGAAATGATGACATGAGGACTCACTCTGCAGCCAACATCCCACATCAGACTGGCTGATCAGTCACAGTCTTTGGTCAGACCCATAAACTGTCTGAAGAAGTGCAGAAGTGAGTGTGACGTTACCCATAGTGTTCAGCTTCACTCAAATGAAGCTTGCAACAAAACAGCAAAAAAAAAAAAAAAACTCAATATGCATCAGGGGCCACAATATTCCAGTGTACGTCAATGAGATCCAGGGTCAGTAGGAGCCAGAAGCGTCCACATGCGAACTTTGTATTTGGAACGCGGTCTATGGTCATACCATGGTTCTAAATTTGATCTTTGTCCCTGACCTACAACCCACAATTTGTAGCTACAATTTTTTTCATCTCATCAAATTTCAAAATCTTATTAAAACAGTTATATAGGAATTATTTATGCTAAAGATCTCACCTAATTTCCCAAGTTGGATACTTTTTTTGGTGACTTTCTAGTTGGACATGGACAGCAGATGTCAATATCTAATGAGCGTACAGTAAACATGGGCCAAAGCCTGTCTTTGTGTGTAATAACTAAAATAAGACTACATCTTTATTTTGTTAAACTGTTAAGAGCACTGTGTTCCTTGTGCGTAGATTGGCACCGGTTTTTGGATGAAATTTTTTGTATTGCTGACAAGGAGAGCCTGTCTTAGAATCCTTTAAAAAATAAAATACTTAATGTGTTCTGTGTGTGTGCTTTTCACCCTCTCTTGCCGTATAAATGGTATAAACGTAACTTTCTATTTTCCAATAACTGCTTTAAAACACTGAGATGCCCCCACATACTAATATTGGAAGTGTTAAAAGCATTGACCGTGGATTTAATAAACAAACAGACCCTGCATCAGCTTCTAAATACACCCATTTGAACATTTAGAGTAGCCTTGAAAAATGTGTATGAAATTCCAAAAACATGTTGTTGATGTAGAACGTGCGCTCACTAGAGGATTCTTTAAGGACACTACTCTAGATGAGACAATTATGTATTCTGGTTAAAGGTCTTTTCAAAGGAGCAGGAACAAAAGATGGACGCTGGCTATGACGCAAGGTATGGAAATGTCTTAAGTGTGTCCAATGTTCAAAAATACATGAAGGGCTATTAGAAACATGGAGTGGAACGGAAATGAACATTTTAACCACAGGTCTACGTAGACTCAATTCAGTTTGTTCTCTCCATATCCATATTAATTTTTTTTTTCTTTTGGCAATAGAAACTCCAGTATTTTATTGAATACAAAATATATAGGCTTAATATCATACAGTGGAACATTTTAACTAAAGGGATAACAGACAGGGAATAATAGTTTTTTAGAATCGGATATCGGTTCAGTCGATATCTGTTCAGTCGATATTCTATTTTGGTCTATACATTTGTGTAATAAGACGATTTACTGGACAATGTTGGCCCAAACACCTCATAGCACTGTATTTTCTGATGTTCTGTACTCCACTGACCCACAGGCTGGCGGCGCAATTCCAGCTCCCACAGATGGATGCTATTGCTGTGTCCTTGGGCAAGACACTTAACCCACTCCGCCTCCCAGTGTCTGTGAACGTGTGTGTGAATGAAAAGTGCTTTGAGCGCCTTGACGGTGGAAAAGCGCTGTATAAAAATGTGACTATTTACCATTTTTGCATCACTAGTAGTGTGGCGTACAGGGGATAGTGGTAATGCCTTAGACGTTTTGGGTGTTGTAGAATAAACTGGAGTAGCCCAAGAGAGAAACGGCATGAGAAAAAACTGCAATAGAAATGCAAAAGCCCTTTATAGCCATTAAGCCGTTTACACAGAATGCTTATACTACTATTATACTCAGCAGATGTAGAAAATGTCCAGGTGGAAGCACAATTTACATGTGCAAACGAGTGAATGGATGCAAACTTGTCTTCATAAAATGTGAGGTCTCTGGGCCTTTAGACAGCTGCACAGGGAAGGTCTGTTACACTGTGTTGTATAGTTTAAAGGGCCCGTATTACGCTGTTTTCTGAGCTATGTAATAATGTTGTTTCCTCTTCACAAACACACCTGGAGTTGTGTTTTGTTCATTCACACATGTTTAAAGATGTACTGAGTAACTTTTCTGGTAGGGGAGCCGTCACCTGCTTGTCTTAATGGAAATGTTATTGTAATGTCCCGCAGTATGGCCTTAAATGAATATAATACTAATAATGATGCTAATATCTCCATCAGGCCAAGTTACAAGTCAGATCAGTGGAATGGCAACCCCGCTTACAGTAAGAATGCGTGTTTTTCAAGGTATTTTTGAGCTATAAAAACACATAAATGTTAGAAAGAAACCTTGTGGTGGTACCCTTCACCAGTAAAGTTACACAGTGCACGTTTAACACACAAATCCTGCATATTTAGGCTGAGTTCTTCTCTCAAACGGAAAACACCCTGTTCCATCTCGTGATTTCATGTGGTAATACAGGAAGTGCTCCACTTTTTAAACTCCGTACACCTTCACTAGAATCATTTGTATAATTTCAGATCTGGAATTGCCAATCTCTACTAAAAGGTAAAATGTAGCTGTAAACTTCTACTGCTTCATGACATCACAAGGTGGAGCAGAGCATTTTGAGATTTGGAGATATAGACAGACTAATAATAAAGGGTTATTCAAACATGTGTGAATGAAACAAAACACAAGTCCATGTATGCTTTTGATGAGGTAACAACATTATAACATGGCTCACATAAGTCCATTTTGCGTAATATAGGACCTTGAATGAATGCGGCAACTAGTGTGATATCTGAGGGAAAAAAAAAAAAAAAAACATCAAAAGAACTAGTTATGAGAGGTTTAAAATGCTCTTCAGAATGCTCCTTCATGTTTAACAGTGCATTAATACAATAACACCACATTAAGGCGTTTTGAAAAGAACAAATGAATAGATTACGGAGAGGACTTTTCCCTTTGAGAAATCTAAAGCTCATTCTTATCGAGCTTCTTAAAGGCGTTATCATATTTGCACACTTGAGGATTATAATTAAAGTCCATATTGTGCCCAAACATAACTTGTTCAAAGAGTTCTCGAAATGAAATGCTTTTTGGGGAGTACATTATTTTCCCCTCAGAGGTGATGATATAGGCCTGCACTTTACGCTTTGGAGATTGAGTAAAGCTTCTGTTGTGGTTACATAACAAAAGGCCCAAAGTGTCTCGACTATTCCTGAGAAACTCTTTTGCTTTGAACAACACTGTAATGTAGTTGTAAGTGAAAACATAAGGCCGTAAGATTAAAGTTAAACTATATCACTTTGCAGATGGACTGTCCGTCACATCCTTGTGTCCTTGGAGATGTTAATGCTTTGTTAATGTTCCACAATATGGCAATGAATTATAATCATCATTGGAACACAGTCTGAACAACCATGTGACAGAAGCTCAGTTGGTTGGGTTTTTGTTCTCTGACAAAGGTTGGCAGTTCGAAACCCCCATTGGTAGAGCGACCTGCTGTTGTTGTGTCCTTGGGTAAGACACTTGACACCCTCGCCCCCGGGTCTGCGTACACTGGTGTGTGAATGGGTGAGTGGTTCCTTGATGTAAAGTGCTTTGAGTGTCACTATTTACCAACAGTTGCAATTAACAAATCACCAGGGACGCTGTAATTATTAGCGTGGGATTCAGAATAAACACTTCTCCAGCACTTTACGAATAAGTAAGTCCAGTCACTGGTGCATCTCCCACAGTTCAGATACTGTAAGTGCGACTGACAGGTGGATTAGCCAGTCAAGGACACACATGGTCCAGCCGTATCAAAACAATTATGGCTGCTTAAGAGAAAAAAAGAAAGGAAAAAAAATCTTTAAAACATTGCAAATGTCTGCAGAATCAATAAACGAAGCACTAAACTGTTAATCTGAGGTGAGATTTGATTGGGCAAATGTTTGTCCACTGATCCGAAGGTTGGCGGTTTGAATCCTGCTCTCGACATAATCATCATTGGCTGAGCAGATCCACTGACTCACTGGTTGGAGTCAGTGGCTTGCCTGGTTGGAGGCTTGGAGGTGCAATTCCAGCTCCCACAGAGGAATGCTGTCATTGTGTCCTTGGGCAAGACATTTAACTCACCTTGCCCCCAGTGTCTGCGTACACTGTGGTTCCTTGATGTAAAGCTTGAAGGTGGAAAACCGTGACCATTTACCGTTTTGTTCAAAATGATAGGTGACCAATGAGCTTCTTCATTTCACTTCACTTTAAGTAAATCTGATTGGACGGTCATGTTTAAACCTAGATCGAGATGCAATGGAGGAATAAAAATATACTGAGAGAGCTCATTCTGGACTTGCCAGGCAAATAAAGTGTATTTTACATAACCCCATACAGTATATTTACAACGTTGGGTTCTGTATCTGTTGAGGAACACCACTTACTTATTTCTGATTCAGGACAAATGACCAATGGACACATCCCTTTTCTGAATGTTGCTGGTACATCACGGACCATGTTCTTTCACGTTCACTATGTTGTTTAGTTTGGACATTTGAGATTGATTCTCAAGGACACTCTACAGATCAAGAGCTGTGGTTTGTTAGATCGTTAGATCGCCTGGTTCTTTCTCCATTTGGTTCCATCAAAGCAGTCTAAGCAACCAAAGTAGTGCAAAGTCCAAGTCAAAAATCAATACAACACACAATTTCAAAAGACAGTCCAGCTTTAAAAGGTGCACTGTGTAACTTTTCACTTTTCACAATATGACATTAAACAATTCTCTTTTACATTTATTCAATTACAGGTGGTTTTATTGCTCAGAAATACCTAGAAAAAAACAGGTATTCTGACTGTGAGTGGGGTCGCCTCTCCACAGATCTGACCTGTAACTTGTGGTCTGGTTTAATCTCCATGAAGACAGAAAGGTTTAATATCACACTGTGAAACATTCCAGAGAAAGAAATAACATCTCCATGAAGAAAAGCGTTTGATGGACCCTCCACCAGAAAAGTTACACAATGCACCTTTAAGTCACACCTTTTAGAGTTTTTTTCACTTTTCTGATCTGCTCTCCAACTCGTGTTACTGATACTTCACAGCTGATGTCATCAATATTCCCTGGGCGTGTGATGCTAACTGTAGGCTCTGATCTGTCTGAGGCTTCATTACTCGCATTAGCTTAAGTTTTAGAGTCTGTCATCTGATTTTTTTTCCCATGAAGATTTTAATACTTTGTCTGAAATGTTCCACAGTAAGTAAACTTATCCGCTTGCGTTTATTCAATTACAGGTGTTTTTATTGCTTAAAAAAACATGACAGGGTTGCCTCTTCACAGATCTATCGCGTGACTTGGCTTGGTGGGGTCACTTTTGTCGTTTCCATAGAGATAGTGCTTTGTTTTAACACAGTCGGACCATAAAGAAGTGACTTAGTTCGAACTACAACATGTGGGCTGATTTGTGCTTTTAAACAAGTCCCTCTCGCACATAAAATAATTTTTCAGTTAGTCCGTCTCACCTTGTTGAAAATCAAACTCCTAAACAGGACAGTGAAGGCTCTTATTGATCACAGACTCCTGAAGATGTGTTTAAATCCATTTTTTCTGCCATAGAGATACACACAGAAAACCCCAAGCATACCTCCTATGGCCTGCTCCAGCCTGTGAGAGTGTGGGTCTTAAATGAGAGTGAAGACAGGCAGAGGAGAAATGAGCTGTGAGAGAAGCCGTTAAGCTCCACACCTCCAAATGGACGTAATGGAGCGCAGCAGAGACAGTTGACTAACTTCCTGTACAGTTAAAGAGAATGAGTGACAGGAGAATTCTCGTCTGCAGCCACTCTTTTTCTCTTTCTCTCTTTCTCTCTCTTTCTCTCTCCTGTTTGTCAGGATGGTGCAGGCCAGACTCAGGTTGGAGTTTGGCCTCTACTCCATGAACGGTGACGAGGAGAGTTTTGAGGAGCGCTGGGACTTTGGGGGGGTGGTAGCCTCTGTGAAGGAGGAGCAACTCTGTTTTGGATCTGTTTTTGTAAATAGTGTAAATAGTTTAAATAGTGTAAATAGTGTGTATATGTAATGTCCATAACTTTTATGTAAATAGCACGAGGTGTAGATGGAATTCAGAGTAAAATGTTTTTGACGGACACAATAAAGGTCTGTTAAAAATCAAAAATCTATAGGTCTGCAGCCTCTCTCCCTCTCTCTCTCTCTCTCTCTCTCTCTTTCTCTCCATCTCTCAGGGGGGTTACAGGTCTGCAGCCAGTCTCTCTCTCTCTCACTCTCTCTCTCTCTCTCACTCTCTCTCTCTCTCTCTCTCTCTCTCTCTCTCTCTCTCTCTCTCTCTCTCTCTCGCTCTCTCTCTCTCTCTCTCTCAGGGGGGTTATAGGTCTGCAGCCAGTCTCTTTCTCTCTCATCTCTCTCTCTCTCTCTCTCTCTCTCTCTCTCTCTCTCTCTCTCTCTCTCTCTCCATCTCTCAGTTGGGTTATAGGTCTGCAGCCTCGCTCTCTCTCTCATCTCTCTCCCTCTTTCTCTCTCTCATCTCTCTCCCTCTTTCTCTCTCTCTCTCTCTCTCTCTTTCTCTCCATCTCTCAGTTGGGTTATAGGTCTGCAGCCTCGCTCTCTCTCTCATCTCTCTCCCTCTTTCTCTCTCTCTCTCTCCCTCTTTCTCTCTCTCTCTCTCTCTTTCTCTCCATCTCTCAGTTGGGTTATAGGTCTGCAGCCTCGCTCTCTCTCTCATCTCTCTCCCTCTTTCTCTCTCTCTCTCTCTTTCTCTTTCTCTCCATCTCTCAGTTGGGTTATAGGTCTGCAGCCTCGTTCTCTCTCTCATCTCTCTCCCTCTTTCTCTCTCATCTCTCTCCCTCTTTCTCTCTCTCTCTCTTTCTCTTTCTCTCCATCTCTCAGTTGGGTTATAGGTCTGCATCCACACTCATAACTAACTCTGGCTTTTGGCTGAAATGATTTGCGAGGTCCTGATTCCCCGACAGTTGATACTTTGCAGCTGATGTATTCAACATTCCCTGGGGGAGTGAAACTAGAGGCACAGCACTGTCTTACGCTCTGTTCCTCAAGTTAGACTTTAAATACATTTTGTATTTTTTCTTGAGTTTTTAAACTTTTTTTTGTCAGTGGTTGCTAATGTGTCACCATGGTAACAGCTGAATATTACCACCATAGATACATATGCAGAACAGATGCAGACAGCACACAGACTTATTTTGCTGTAATACACAGAAGAAAAAATTCAGGTACAGGCTCTTTAAAAAGTCAAACCCATGAATAAGTAAAATCTTCCACACATGTTTGAGTAATCCTGCATTATTAATCTGTCTACATCTCCAAAGATGAAAATGCTCTGTTCCACCTTGTGATGTCATGAAGCTGTAGTTTTCAAATCAACAGCTACCATTTATCTTTAGTTCAGTAGAGATTGGCAATTCCAGAGCTGAAATTATCCAAAAGATACTAGTGAAGGTGTGTGAAGTTTAAAAACACAGTGGAGCACTTCCTGTATCACCACATCACAAGGTGGAACAGAGTGTTTTCTGTTTAAGAGAAGAGCTCAGTCTAAATATGCACGAACTGTGTGTTAAATGTGTGAATGAAACAAAACAACACCAGGAAACAACATTATAACATATCATCAAAATAACAATAGCATAATATGGGCCCTTTAAGCACAGAAAAATCTCTAAAATCTAGAAAAATATTGACTACTGACCATTATTAAATCTTAATTTTTATTGTAGGTGTATCATCTCTACCAAGTCACCAAGTCAGGTTTGTGGTGCACAAAATGTAATGAATTTCAGCTTTAAGTAATTTGTGCAAGTTATTAAATTAATACAACTGTACGAGATTTAAACACAATTATAATCTTTTCTCCACTTGCATGCACCATCTCCAATTAGAGTCCCTTGAACCAGCGATTATTTTTCACACCGCAGTGGATGTAGATGTAATAAAAATTAAATAATAAAAGTCCGCTGTAGCTGGCTCTTTGAATGGTCACACAAATGAGTCTCTATTCCCTCCCTGACTCTGACCTGGAAGGCACCTCTCCCATTAAATGCCTAATTTAGCCAGCTGATGGCCAGTATTTCTGCTGACACCTTATCTCCAAAGAAGTCTGTATTATCCTTTCTTTTCTGCTACAAAGCTCCCACATAGAGAAGCAAAGGATCATGGTCCGCCTGTGAAAGTGAGACAAAGAATGGTGCTTTTTAAATGTACTTGAGAGACACACACTTACACACCGACAGACAAGAGTAATGTTACAATTTTTACATTTTTCATTTGTTGGAATGGGGGGAGCTCATTTACATGTCTCAGTTTTATACCTCAGGCTCATATTTCATATTACATAACCTCACAGAATACAAATACTAAATATTTCATGAATGGAATGTCAGTATTTCTCCTTAATGAGGATATTCTCTTTTCCAGTCTGGCTTTTGGATGAAACATAGCTTTGTATTTGGATGGACAATCACTACTGCAGTTTTTAAAGGGCCCATATTACGGTATTTTCTGTTCTGTATTACAATATTGTTTCCTCATCACAAACAGACCTGGAGTTGTGTTTTGTTTCATTCACACACGTTTAACACGCAAATCCACTGTGTTTTTAAGACCAATAAACCTTCACTAGAATTATTTGATTGATTTCAGCCCTGGAATTGCCCATCTCTACTGAATTAAATGTAAAAGTTAGCTGTTATCTTGAAAGCTACCACCACATGACATCACAAGGTGGATCAGAGCAATTTTAGCTTTGGGGATGCAGACATACATGTGTGAATGGAACAAAGCACAACTCTGAGTTTGTTTTTGGTGAGGTAAGAGCATTATAACATGGCTTAACGCTCACAAGAATAATTTTGTGTTATATAGGACCTTTAACTGTAAAGTATTGTTCAGATCTATGTGGAAAACGTTAATTCACTAAACTTGTGGTTATGGACACAGTGAAGTCTGAACAGTTTTCCTTGAGAAACGCGGTCAGTGAGTTGCCGGTGTGGCGTTTGTTGCATTGGTTTTATGATCTTACGCGTGTTAATTCTGACGCTCAAACATGTGGCTTTAGATCACACGTCTACTGCCCTCTTCTGGCCTTCGTAGGGAGTGAACCATGTAGAAAAGCCAAAAAGCAGCACTGCTAATTTCAGCAATATGACACTGGCACATTTGATGCTTCTCAGTGAAGGCGGTTTGAGACGGTTGGAGACTGTTTATAAATAATTGTCAGGAAATGACTCTGTTGCAGCTCAGCTCAGCGCTTCAGCTTTTGTTTTCGCTCAGAACCTAATTGTGATTCCTTCTTACTGTAATATATTTTGGGATGAGAGCGGATTGGCTGTGCAATGACACCCCTCCTTTCTCTCTCTCTCTCTCCCTCTTTTCCTCTCTCTTTCTCCTTCCCTTTCTATCTCTCTAACCCCCGCCTCTCTCCCTCTCTTTTTCTACCCTCCCTTTTTCTCCTTTTCTCCTTTCTCTCCCTCTCCATCTACCTCTCACTCCTTCTCTCTCTCTCTCTCTCTCTCTCTCTCTCTCTCTCTCTCTCTCTATTTTCCTCTCTCCCTCTCTCCCCCTCGTTTTCTATCTCTCTAACCCCGCCTCTCTCCCTCTCTTTTTCTACCCTCCCTTTTTCTCCGTTTCTCCTTTCTCTCCCTCTCCATCTACCTCTCACTCCTTCTCTCTCTCTCTCTCTCTCTCTCTCTCTCTCTCTCTCTCTCTCTCTCTCTATTTTCCTCTCTCCCTCTCTCCCCCTCGTTTTCTATCTCTCTAACCCCGCCTCTCTCCCTCTCTTTTTCTACCCTCCCTTTTTCTCCGTTTCTCCTTTCTCTCCCTCTCTATCTACCTCTCACCCCTTTTCTCTCTCTTCCTTTCTATCTCTCTAACCCCTGCCTCTCTCCCTCTCTTTTTCTACCCTCCCTTTTTCTCCGTTTCTCCTTTCTCTCCCTCTCCATCTACCTCTCACTCCTTCTCTCTCTCTCTCTCTCTCTCTCTCTCTCTCTCTCTCTCTATTTTCCTCTCTCCCTCTCTCCCCCTCGTTTTCTATCTCTCTAACCCCGCCTCTCTCCCTCTCTTTTTCTACCCTCCCTTTTTCTCCGTTTCTCCTTTCTCTCCCTCTCTATCTACCTCTCACCTCTTTTCTCTCTCTCTCCCGCTTTTCCTCTCTCTTTCTCCCTCCCTATCCCCCCTCTCTTTCTATCTCTCTAACCCCCGCCTCTCTCCCTCTCTTTTTCTACCCTCCCTTTTTCTCCTTTCTCTCCCTCTCCATCTACCTCTCACCCCTTTTCTCTCTCTCTCCCTCTTTTCCTTTCTCTTTCTCCTTCCCTTTTTCTTCTTTTCTCCTTTCTCTCCCTCTCCATCTACCTCTCACCCCTTTTTTTCTCTCTCTCTCCCTCTTTTCCTCTTTCTACCCCTATCTTTCTATCTCTCTAACCCCCGCCTTTCTCCCTCTCTTTTTCTACCCTCCCTTTTCTCCTTTCTCTCTCTCTATCTACCTCATCCCTTTTGTCTCTCTGTCTCCCTCTACACTCACTTTGTTTCATTTCACAATTTAAAAAAGCTATCCTAAAGCAGTTCGACCTCAGTTCAGACCACTCCCTCGATCTGTTGATGTGTCCTTGAGCAAGACACTTCACCCACCTTACCTCTGCCCAAATTTAGCGTGTGAGTGACTGATACTGGTCAAATTAAGCACTTAAAGCCTACTCTAACTGGAGAACATGATGAAAAAGACTTGCTTATTTCTTCCCCTCTGTAAATGATCTAAATTAAACATTTGTTCGCGGTGCATCTGTCTGAGCCACTTCTTCCCTGTGAGAGCGCGCACCTGCAGTAGCGTATGGGGCTGCTCTGCTGTATAATGCCCCCATTAGCATTAGCTTTATGTGCTGAGTCGGAGAACATGATCAATGGTTCAGCACAGGCTTTAATGGAGCTTTAACTGTACAATGTGATCATCTATTCCGATCACGTGTCAGGGCTGTTTCATATGAATGTGTTTAGTGAATGTGCTTTTACTTCACTGTCACAGATAATCAAAGAGAGTAATGTCTTTAGAGATGTGGCTTTGAATAATCCCATGATAAGATTATCTGGAGGAACAAGAGTTAGGAAGCTAAGATGTGTAGTGTAGTGTATCTGAAATCTGCTTAAAATGAGATATTAGGAAGTATTGTATAATTTGAATTAGATGGATTATGAAGGTGTGGTAAAAAAAAAAAGTATGTAACAGTTCGGTCCTAACTCTACACTGCTCCTCTCTGAACACCACCATTTAAAATGAAGCTAATAGCTTTAACTTTGTTGCTTTATTATGATGCTACTGGAGAAACTGAGTGTAGCTTTAGTCACTGTTTGGAGTGGAGGTTTGACGGCATTTAAGTGGGACTAAACATTTAAACTCCACCCACAACAATATTTCAAATAGAGCAGACAAACTAGGAAGTACCTTAATAATAATAATAATAATAATAATAATAATAATAATAATAATAATGCATTAGTCTTATATAGAGCATTTTCAGATGCTCAAAGTTGCTTTACAGTTTCAGGCATTATTCACTCACTCCATACTTGGTGATGAGCTGTTATTGTAGTCACAGCTGCCCTGGGGCGGACTCCTACACCACTGATCCCTCCGACCACCAGTGTGGCAATGTGGGGGCAGAGCGTCTTGCCTAAGGACAGAGCAACAGTTTTGCCACTAGCGCCCCCCTGTGGCACGTGGTATTCCCAGCGGTCTACCATCCAAGTACAAACCAGGCCTAGACTTGCAAAGCTTCAGAGATCTAACGAGGCTTTGACAAGGAGGTTTGGCCACCTTGAGGACTAAAGGAAAGAGTGAGGAGGGAGGGACAGAGTCTGGACATATCAGCAACACCTCAGATTAGAGTTTAGTGCTCACTGATTCGGCAGAAATCCAGTGTTTTTCAGCCTCATTTCACACAGTTTTGTCCTTTGAACTGCACACGCTGCACTTCTTAAAATCCCATGATATGATGTTAAAAACTGAGCTCGAAAAACAAAAAGTTTAAAAACCTGCTCAGCGTGTGAGTCGGGTAGCCACAAAAGCAGCAGCCAACCGCTCCGTTGCCATGGAGTCACATTTTTACATACTCACATCTTCGTTAAGTATTGAAGAAGTGTGTATTCTGAATCCCAAACAAGGGATTCAGTAGTAGTTGGACGTTTAAACGCTGCAATGGTTTTTACAACATAAATTTAATCTTTATTGCAAAATTAAATAATCCCCACTGAAACAATATAATGAATAAAATGAAAGATTGAAAAGTTATCCATCCACAATTCCCTGTCCCCTGATAAACGCACACAGCCAGTAGCGTCTCATACTGAATAGTCATTATGAAGTGTGTGCCTGCCCTGGTCTGCACATACTTCATACTACTGTGGAAGTGATCAGACAGAGCAGGGCTGCATGTTAACAACAGGACCACCAGTACACTCCCTAAATCCTTAAGTCTCTGATGATTTGACCAACTTTATTTACAACTCAAGTTTTGTTTTTTTTTTTTCTTTTTTTAATAAAGCAAATATAACGATCCAAGCGTGTGTGTTAAAGGCAATGTACCCTGTAAAACTCATCACAGATATTTTGTAAAAGCAGCTCTTAAGGTCAAAATAAATTCACTGTGTACTGCTTCTAATTAGAAAGCATTTTATTGTCTGAGGAAGTGTGTGTTAGCATGCTAGTCTCGCTTGTAAACTTATCAAGGTGAATAATTACGATGCTCTAGTTTCATAAGGTAAGTGAGGAATATCTTCGGACAACTAGTTCTGTTTTTTTTTTTGTTTTTTAGTTTTTAAGCCAGCTTTGAGTTCTCCCTCTCCTTGCTAAGTCACTCCCCTTTCAGAATATCATCACAACAGAATCAGCGTGCACTCCGCTAATGAAACTTCTGCACATTGCATCAGGTTTGTGAAGTTGTAGTACATTGTTTTGCATCCTGCTTTTGAATATTGAATAAGTAAGAAGCATGTGAATAGTGCCCAAGAGAGATCACTAGATTATTCAAACATGCATGGATGACATTTAAAACCACTTCAGGCCTGTTTTAATTTACCTGACCAGCCTGAACCTCACGCATAAAACATTCATAAATGTTTAATTTTTATTTACTTTATTTATGTATTTATTTATTAAAAACAACGACAGTGCACAGAATACACTGATCTCAAAAAGAAAAGATGCTCTGTGCCAGATTTAGCTACGAGCTTCTTTCCATCTGCCGTCCTTGAGCAGGTACAACAGACATTAAAGAGCCTATTTACATGCGGAATTGGGAATGTTATGGAGATCGATTAATTAATCATCTACAAACAATTTACAAATGTTTATTAATCATTAACAACTCATATACTAATAATGACATACTTGTAATTTCTAGTAAATGATTCTTTAATGGTTAATAAAAATGTTTATAAAGTGTTACAGAAAAAAAACATCAGCGCAGAATCAACAATTGAATCACCAAACTCTTATTTATCTCAGGTGTGAGAAGTGATATATTTTGTTTTGAAGGTTACGAGAATTTTGGAGAAATGTCTTCAGCATTTGAGAGACATGTGCTACAAATTAACTTCTGTTGTTGGACCTTCTGAAATTAGAAGCTGTGGTTAGATCATCTCAAGTTTGGACGGAAGTTTTTCATGCTCTATGGTCTGGTTCCAGACTCTTCTGGATTCGAACAGAATGTAGAGGGGACTAGCTGGTCAGGCAGCTAGTCCCATATACATTCTGTTCGAATCCAAAAGGGCCTGGAACTAGACCACAGAGCGTGAAAAACCTCCGTCCAAACTTGAGATGATCTAACCACAGCTTCTAATTTGTATCCGCTAATTTGTAGCCACTAATTTTTATCATGTGTCCCTCAAATGTGGAAAATTCTGGTAACATTTGGAATAAAATACATAACTACTTTTACTGAAATAAGTAATAGTTTGGTTCTTCGATTGTTGATTATATAAACATCCGCACTGTTTCTCAGTCCTTTTATGTAGTTTTTTCTCCCTTTTAACCAGTAAACAGTCATATATTTTGATGACAGACCATACGTCTCTCTGATTGGCTAATCCGTCTGTCAGTCACGCCCTCTGAAATCAGGGAGACAGGATACGCCTCCAGATCCACTCGTCTTTGTAAAGTCTTTTCAAAGTGTGTGGTTCTGGCTGACCAGGTAAATAACATGGTAGAAAACTCCAAAAAGCTTATTTTTAACACGTACACCATGCGCTCACTCAACTTCCAAAAAGACATTTGCACTGCCCTACCTTTCTCACCTCTTTCTATCTCTATTTCAAAACGCCCATCCTCATTGACATGCATTACTCTCTCCCTCCTCACCTTCTCAACTCTGTCCATTCTCATCTTCTCCATTTTGTTCTCCTTCTCACTTGTCATTTCTTCACAAAAGTCTTCACTAGGCAGCCTTTCCAAAATGTTGTGTCAGCAAAACTCTAACCATATGCCACTATAAAGCGCTGAGCTGCTATTACCATGTTATGCTAATAAACCTGCTTTTGGAACCCTGTACCCTGTGTATGGAGTTTTAAAATGCAGTGGAGCACTTCCTGTATTACCGCATGACATCACAAGGTGGAAGAGAGTGTTTTTGACTGAGAGAAGAACTAAATCTGCAGCATTTGTGTGTTCAACATGTGTGAATGAAACAAAACACCACTCCAGGTATCAGAAAATGGCATATATGGGCCCTTTAAAGATGCACTCTGGAACTTTTCTGGGGAAAGGTCCATGAAAATATTGCTTTGCCTGGAATGTTCCACTGTATGGGATAAACTTCTATATACTGATGTTGCGTTCATGAAAAATCACACACGGAGCCCTTCTTCATATAAAGCCCTGAGCTGTGATTGCCATGCTATGCTAATAAACCAGCTTTTGGAACCGGTCGCCACGTGGAGAGGGGGTACGGGGAGACAGAGAGAGAGAAGTGATAAAACGCCAGTGTAATTACCAAGCAGGAATGTGTGTGGAACATGTGTACAGGATAATTTCGTGTGGTTTTGGATTTGGGGTTTTCGCATGTGCAGCCCAGTCTGAGTCAATAGCTGTTACTTTGACTGGATAACAAGACTGGGGCTTTTAATTTACTCCACTCGAAGGCCAAGCACAGTGTTTGGAAATATTTTACCAGGAGATTTTATGTGCGGATCACTGGACAGGTTTTAAAAGCTCACGGATATCTTCTCTGCCAGGGTATGTACGTTGGTAAGGGGTGTTTTGATGGGTGACAATATGAAAGATGAGTTAGGAGTGAGTACAGCAGTGTAAATTACTCATTAGACTGCTCACTAAAATGTATGCAGATTGAAATAAAAAATAAAAAGGAATAAAAGAACTAACTAAATAAATAAATACATGTCTTACCTACTTTTGGCAAACTGTCTATAGTTATAGTTTTAGTTCCAGGTTGCATATGTGCAGCAGATGAGATGTCAATAGTGAATCTTCATGATTTTAAGTGGGTGTGATTGACCAGTGAATTAGCCAATCAGGGACACGCATGGTTTGTCCATGTCAAAACAAATATGGCTGCTTACGAGGAAAAGACTATCACAAGGGACTGAAAAACATTTCTGCAAAATCAATGAGCAATGCACTAAATTCTGTTAATCTGAGGTGAGAGAAATGTCAGTTTGATTGTAAATGGCAGGTGACCTTTGAGCTCCTTTGTTTCACATATGTCACTGACATAAACACATTTGATTGGACGAGCAGACTGAAATCTGGAGTCTCTCAGACTTACAGAGACTTATCCATGCGTTTGTCTTCAGTAGGTTAGACTACCGTAACGGCCTGCTCACTGGCCTCTCCAAACGAGCTGTGAGACAACTGCAGTACATCCAGAACTCTGCAGCCTGAGTCCTGATTCGAACCAGGAGGTACGAGCACATGCGTCCTGTGCTCAGGTCTCTGCACTGCCCCCTGTGGGTCAGAGAATAGACTTTAAAGTGGCTCTGCTTGTGTACAAGTCTCTCTATGGCCAAGCACCAAAGTACATCTCTAATATGTTAGTGCCATATGAACCATCTGCACACTGAGGACCTCAGGGACCAGCCTCCTGCTTGTGCCCAGAGTCAGAACTAAACATGGGGAGTCAGCGTTTCAGTTTTATGAAGCTAAAACCTGGAACAGTCTTCCTGAAGATGTGAGACAGACCTCTACTTTGACTCTGTTTAAATCCAAGCTCCTTGTGGATTTGTCAGGCAAATGTAGGCCCTGACCCAACACCTACACTATGAACTACACCCTTGAATGTGCCTGAATGCACCAGAGCACAGGGGTGTTAAGAAACAGACTTAAGATAGCATGTCCTGTTTGATAATGAGGATCCACCAGCATGTGTGGCCCTCTGGAAGCCATGCCTCCTCGAATGAACTGTGCCATAGCCATTAGATTGCAAAACCTCAGAGGAGACTAATCCAGAAAAATAATGCTGATAACACACAAGTTTGCTCTGATTAAAACTGATCAAGCATGCCTGCTGCTCTAACTCTCTCTCAAAGGTCCTATATTATGCAAAATGGACTCTTGTGAGCTTTAAGCCATGTTAGAATGTTGTTTGTTCATTCACATGTTTTCATTATTAGTCTGTTTACATCACCAAAGCTCAAAATGCTCTGTTCCACCATCTTTTCAAGTTAACAGCTACATTTAACCTTTTGTTCAGAATAAAGATTGCCAATTCCAGGTGAAGTTGTATGGAGTTTAAAAATACAGTAAGGCTTGATGTGAACTATGTCCCACACAAAAGAGCTCTCAGAAGCCCTGCGATCAAGAATTGTTGAGTTGCATAAAGCTGGAAAGTGATATAAAAGTATCTTTCTCTCCTAGATGTTCATATGTCTACAGTAAGACAAACTGTCTACAAATGGAGAAAGTTCAACATAGTTGCTACTCTCCCTAGGTATGGTCGTCCTGTAAAGATGACTGCAAGATCACAGCGCAGAATGCTCAATGAGGTGAGAAGGAATCCTAGAGTGTCGGCTAAAGACTTGCAAAAATCTCTGGCACATGCAAACATTTTTGTTGATATATCTACAATACGTAAAACCTTAAACAAGAATGGAGTTTATGAGAGGACACCACGGAGGAAACCACTGCTGTCAAAGAAAAACATTGCTGCACGTCTGAAGTTTGCAAAAGATCACCTGGATGTTCCACAGCAGTACTGGCAAAACATTCTGTGGACAGACGAAACTAAAATTGAGTTGTTTGGAAGGAACACACAACGCTATGTGTGGAGGAAAAAAAAAGGTATAGCACACCAACATCAAAACCTCATACCAACTGTGAAATATGGTGGAGGGAGCACCATGGTTTGGGGCTGCTTTGCTGCCTCAGGGCCTGGATGGATTGCTGTCATCGACAGAAAAATGAATTCCAAATTGTACCAAGACATTTTGCAGGAAAACTTAAGACCATTTGTCTGCCAACTGAAGCTCAAACGAGGATGGGTGATGCAACAGGACAACGACCCCAAGCATAAAAGCAAATGAACAACAAAAAACAAACAAACAGCAGAAAACACACTTCCGGAGTGGCCCAGTCAGAGTCCTGACCTCAACCCAAGTGAGATGCTGTGGCATGACCTCAAGAGAGCGATTCACACTAGAGAACCCAGAAATATTGCTGAACTGAAACAGTTTTGTAAAGAGGAATGGTCCAAAATTCCTCCTGACCGTTGTGCAGGTTTGATCTGCGGTTACAGGAAACGTTTGGTTGAGGTTATTGCTGCAAAAGGAGGGTCAGCCAGTTATTAAATCCAAAGGTTCACATACTTTTTCCACCTGCATTGTGAGTTTTGTGTTCAATTAAAAATAGAAAACATATCATTTTTGTGCAGTATTAGTTAAAGCAGAAGGTGTTTGTCTATTGTTGTGATCAGGGCACATTTTATGCCCAATTTATGCAGAAATCCAAGTAATCCCAAAGGGTTCACATACTTTTTCTTGCAACTGTATTTACAACTGTTATTACTCTACCCAAGTGAAAAACTTTTAGTATTTTAAATACTACATGGGGATAAACCACAATGCTCTCACCTTCCAAAAAAAGTCTCATGTTCTGAAATACAGATTGGACCCCCCAGAGAGAGAAAGGCTGGCTGGCTCACCCACGCTCTCACCGCACCACCATTAAAGCTTCGCTCCAACGGTCCTGTCATTAACTCTGAAACTGTGATCAAACCAGCCCTCTCCTAATGATGCATGCTATTCCTCCAAACCACTATCACATGGGCCACAGCACAACACGTCCCACCAGAGGAGTTCACAAACAGGTGGATTAAAGGGCCTATATTACACAAAATGGACTTTTGTGAGCTTTAAGGCATGTTATAATGTTGTTTCCTCA
The DNA here is from genome assembly GCA_029959045.1 of Taenioides sp. WSHXM2023. Classification (NCBI taxonomy): domain Eukaryota; kingdom Metazoa; phylum Chordata; class Actinopteri; order Gobiiformes; family Gobiidae; genus Taenioides; species Taenioides sp. WSHXM2023. Next base: position 36,311,282 of record CM057085.1, read on the forward strand.
TCAAAAACAGACCTGGAGGTGTGTTTTGTTTCATTCATTCATGTTTAACACACAAATACTGCAGCACTCCACCTTGCGATGTCATGTGGTAATACAGGAAGTGCTCCACTGTGTTTTTAAACTCCATACACCTTCACTAGAATCATTGGATTATTTCAGCCCTGGAATTGCCATTCTCTTCTGAAGTGAAGGTAAAAGATAGATGCTAACTTGTAAACTACCGCGTCATGACATCACAAGGTGGAATAGAGCATTTTGAGCTTTGAAGGAGGGCATGAGATTGACAGGCGGATCGGTGCAGCGTCGGCAGTGATGTGGTTGCTGTATTGGAGCGTTATGGTGAAGAGAGAGCTGAGCCGAAAGGCAAAGCTCTCGATTTATCGGTCAATCTATGTTCCTACCCTCACCTGTGGTCATGAGCTTTTGGGTAATGACCAAAAGGACAAGATCACGGATACAAGCAGCCGAAATGAGTTTCCTCTGCAGAGTGGCTGGGCGCTCCCTTAGAGATAGGGTGAGGAGCTCGGCGTAGAGCCGCTGCTCCTCCACGTCGAGAGGAGCCAGCTGAGGTGGCTTGAGCATCTGTTCTGGATGCCTCCTGTTCCGGGCATGTCCCACCGGGAGGAGTTCCCGGGGAAGACGAGGACAAGCTGGAGGGACTATGCCCCTCGGCTGGCCTGGGAACTACTTGGGGTCCCCCTGGAGGAAGTGTCTGGGGTGAGGGAAGTCTGGGAGTCCCTGCTTAGACTGTTGCCCCCGTGACCCAGCCCCGGATAAGCAGAAGAAAATGGATGGATGGATGGAGCTTTGAAGGATTTTCTTTTGTTAAATCTTATATAACCATAAAGGTGCTGTACCTGATGTTTACTGTCTTAAAATGTGTGTTTGTCCAAAGTTATTCCTCACTTCTGAACACCTTAATTATTGATGAGTTTAGAAGCGTTTTTCACAACTTTCAGGTTTGCCCTCACAGTAGAGCTACAGTATTTTAGAGCATTCTACGCATGCACTTCCTGATCTTCGGACAATAAAATAATATATATAATTAGATGCTAACAGTACACAACGCATATACTTTGATTTTAAGAAATTCTAATACAACCCAGCAGTGAAAACAAGTGAAAGTGTGAGCAATAAGAAGAAGGACTTGAGATCCTCTGCGCTCTTATTAGATCCTCTTTTCTTTCTTCCCGGTCAATGCAGTAACACAACCCTACTT